>PVKA01002170.1:16372-130346 GCA_004027165.1 Ctenomys sociabilis
AAAAAAAAAAAAAAAAAAAAAAAAAAAAAAAAAAAAAAAAAAAAAAAAAAAAAAAAAAAAAAAAAAAAAAAAAAAAAAATTAAGCCCCTGGAGAAAGCAATGATTTATGGTCATGCCCTTAGAAATGGCCTTGAGGTTGAGCTCCTTGTGCCAGTTTAGGTCAACAAGCACCAGCATAGTTCTCCTGAGGTTTGTTGGGGAGTGCTAGAAAAAAAAAAAGTGGGTCTTGATGCAACCTAGAAATAAATCTGCCTTGTATAGCTGTCTAGTTTTGCAGAATGTTGTTTTCTTTCAGTTTGAATTCAGTTCAGTTCAGCATCTCACAGCCAAATCACCATTTCCCCAGCTCCTGCTGCTCCATCCCTCATAAAATAGTATGACTGGCTTCCTTTTCTCCTCCTGGCACTTCCATTCTGAAAATGGGGTTCCTCTGGTTGTAGGGGGGCTTGGAGGGTACCCTAAGTCCCCAGATAAGGTGGGCCCAGGGGACCTGGCCAAGCAGTGGGAAAGCACCTGCTGCCATTAGGCTGGGCTCCCAGGCTCTGCTGCCACTGCCCGCAGAGGAGACGAAGCATTTCTGCGCTTAAGTGATGAGGGCAGAACTCAGCCCCAGTCCCAGACCCTGAGCTCATCACTGCCCTTGTCTTTCTCTGAGGTCAGATTAACACCTGGGCATTAATGACTCTCTCTCACTGTCATGGGAGAGGACCAGGAGGTGGAGCAGGGATCCCAGTGATACAGGGAGAAAAACTGATCTCAGGTGGGTGACCTCCAAATGATATAGAGAAAATGATCTCCCGCCCTCATCTGGATGAGTTCATGTTCTCTAAAATTGAAGAATTTATTTATTTATTTATTTATTTATTGAGGAACCAAGGATTGAACTCAGGCCCTTATGCCTGCCAGGGAAGCATTTATTCTACTGAGCCATCTCCCTGGCCCCTACGAAGAATGAACTTTAGGAACAAACAGAGGTTATGAGCAGAATATATTTATTGAGGGAAGGAAAGCTCCTGTCCAAGAGAGGGACAGGAGAGGGGCCTGAGAAGGAAGTTCCCTGGGAAGCTGTCTCTTCCAGGGACTTTTATAGAGGAAAACCATGTGGTGAGGTGGGTCTAAGGTGGCAAAGAAAACACAGGAACTTGCTTAGATGGGAATGAGGTGGGACAAAACTATGGTCAACCAATGAGATTACAAGCACCACTGCTCAGGTAAAATTGATTAAATACAGTACCAAATGCAGAATCGAATCATGTAGTAAATAGACATGAATATGGGACAGGGTTAGTGACTCATTTGGGCTCTTTCAAGGTGTTTAATTCCTATTGAGAATATCAATCCCTGACACCCCTCCCTAGGGAAGTATGTAGCTGTGTTTGTTACCTCTTTTGTCTTAATCTTGAGGCATGGTCCATGCGGGAGTGTCTGTCTCTTCCCAGTTATAAAGTCACCTTGCCTTCCATCTTGTTTCCTTGAGGGCCTGGCCCTGTCTGACTGCCTATAATATTTCTATCTAACTTGGCTGCCTGCAGCACCAGTGGGGGTAGGAAGGGCCCCTGTCCAAATCTAGTTATGGCAGCTTGGAGCTGAAAGGATTCATCCACTCTGGGCTTTGGGGACGACAGATTCACCCAATGTCTTTCCTTGGGCATGATGTCATGGAGGTTTCCTTCTTGTTTCTGCAGCTCCAGGGTGGGATTCACATCTGGACCCTCTTAGCTGTGCTCATGCCCTCTGATGGGGACACTCAAACTCATACGCTTTGAGGAGAAAGTCAGGATCCGGGTCCAGCGGGAGGACCCGTGTGCTGCTGGCAGGTGTTCTGGGCCATGACTGGCGGTGGTCGTTAAGGCTGAGCAGTCACGGGTGTAATGGGCTCAACTGAATTTTGAGCTATAACTATGGAAAACTATTAGATTCCCTGATGCTTCCTGTTATCCACACTAAGGAATGTGTTTAAGGCTGGTTAGTAACAAGTAACTGAGTAACTGTCTCCCTCCCCTCCCTAATTTATCTTCTGTAAACATAGTGAGCTTAAGATACACCTTGTAAAAGAAACAGCTTGTTCAACAAGCCCCCCCCATGGGCAAGTTGTGCATATTGCCGAACTGTGAAAGACACCTTAGTCATGTGACATTCATTTTTAAAAGCTCCTTGCTTCCCTGGCTAAGTGCTGATCAGTCTTCTGCATGAGAAATGACTGGCGACCTTGAGCTCAGTAATAAAGGCTCTTAAATTCCAATCTGTCTTCTCATATGGTTCCTATTCTCAGTGACCCATAACAAAGGGCAGGGCTCTGAAACGAGGCTCTCATGCACTTAATATTGTCCCTTGGTTATTGCCAACTGATCAGGCCCACAATCCCCCAAGCAAGTGTTTAGCGAAGAGTCAAGCAGTATGATTTTATGGCTCCAGGAGGATGGAAACCCTCTGGTGAGCTTCAAGATTCCTTGGGGGCTCAGATAAATATTTTTTTCTGGGTGGCCTGTATTTATTCAATTATCAAAACAAGAGAAGGGAATACTGAAGAAGGTGGAACTCTGACTGGGACCTTTCAAGGACATTGGAATTCTGCTCGAGGACATTTCCAAGTAAGACATTATGTTAACTTAGGAGAACTCCCTTATCTCCAGGAAGGTCTCCACCCAAGAGTGAGATGCCTGAGGCTACAGTCTTTAGTTAATTGAGGTTGAAGCTAGGTGTGCCCAGCTGTGACCTTGTCTTGTCCTTTGAGGCTTCCCAGCTTCACTGGCCACTTACAGGCCTCAGATAGGGCCAGAGACCCACAGAAGTTCACTTACTCGAGTCCATTGCTTACCACCAGACAAGGGCCCTAGGCCTAGGACAGACTCACAAGTAAACATGAAAAGCCAACTAATTGGCTAATTTAAATCCTGCCTAGAGCCACTTCATAGTGGTCTCCATTAAGGCCCAGTGTCGGGAACCTGTGGCTGTCACTAGGACCTCTGCCCAGGCTCCTTCTTAGCTGGGACTGTCCCTTCCTGGCTGCCTGACTATGCCACCCGTAAGATATACCCCTTCCCAATGCCTGGCAGACCAAGGAAGCAGCCCTTCATCCATGCTGTGATAAGATGCTCAAGTAACTAATGTAGAGTTGGGTTATCACCCAGTGTAAGGGAAGTGGACTCCTGCTTGTGGTGATATAAATGAACATTGGAATAAGTAAATGTGGGGAGAAGACAGTGAAATTCTTCATCTCTCACAGTTGAAGAATTCTGAATGTCACATGCATGTGAGCAATTTGCTCATTCCTGAATCTCTATCGTCCAGAAGTGACCCGGGTACAGGGACTGATTTCCAAGGCACAGGGCAAAAGATGGGGGAGTCAAGTGGGGGAGAAAGATCTGCAGGTGCCATCTGCAACAAGAGGGCTGAGACGGAGCAACTTCTGCCCCGCTCCTGGCCCTGGGGGTGGGCACTCAAAGAGCCTGCTGTGGCACAGGGTGGGCTTCCTGCTGCTTCAGAGAGCCAGGTGCCTCTCACAAAGCACAGGCGCCACTGTGCATTGCCATGTGGCCCCCATGTGGTGAATTTCTACCATATTTTCCCTCATACCCATAGCCCCAGGCATGCAAGACTCAAGCTGAGGTGGAGCCCATATTTCAGAAAGACCTGGCTATAGCATGGGGCTCAGAGCACAGGAGGGAGACTGCCTAGGCTAGCAGAGAGGTGGCTGGGGAGGCAGTGAGGAGCTGGGCTGAAGGCTCGCTGTCAATGCTGGGTATGCAAATAAGGGGCCTGCTCCCCACTCCCATTTCAGGGTACTCCCCTTCTTTCTTTTAAAAGGCTATTTAAGGTCATAGTGTTTGAGTTCCTGGAAGAGAAGAGCTCATGTGGGAAATCTGTTGGCACTCAAATAAAGTGTAGAATTTGGTTTCTAGAAGTGTATCAGGGCTGATTTCTTAGGGTTGGAAAATGAACCATAGCTACGATCTGCTGTTACTAGAAGGGGAGAAGCCAGGTAAAATAGGTCAGAAACCCATGTACTGTCAATTGTAGTTTTCTGTAAATGTAAAATTATCCAGAATAAAAAGTGTATTGGTGATGGGGTGCAGTGTGGGCTCTCAGAGGCAAGCTTTGGTTCAGTAATGCATGGGACCATGATATGTACTCATTGATACAGAGCATACACGTTCAGTGTCATAGGGTGAACTGAACTAACACTGTGGTCACTTCCCTCTGCACTTCACTGTCACCCACAGTCAGCCATAGACTGCAGATATGAAAGAGAAAACCCCACAAATATACAGGTGCCTTCCTTGTACCTGATGACATCTCCTGCCCTCCTACCCAGCCCCCAGGAGGTGAAGCCCCCAGTGTCCAAGAAATCCACACTGTGTTCTCCAGCCAGCCCTTAGTCACAGGGCAGCTACCTTGGTCAGGAAGCGACGGTCACTGTGTTGTTTCTGGTTTCTGTTTGGTGTCTCATTTTACTCCCTAGTGGTCCTGGGATGAAGGAGTGAGAGTCAGTGATTTTATGAGAGCTCTTTGGCATCATTGTTCTCATTTATGCCCAGTGGCTGCTGCTACCCTTTCAGTGTGCCTGAGGGACACATTCAGCTTCTTCATGGTCCACAACACTGGCCACCTTGGGCATGCATGGGACACCCTGGAGCCCAGAGTCAGCAGTGTCCCCCGGGTGTCATTACAGTCTTTTTTAAAACATATTTAGTACAGGGTCTGTAGGGTCTCACTACACAGATCAGGCTCATAGTGACCCTTCTGTTTTTTAGCCTCCCAAGTGCTGGGATTACAGGTGCACACCACCACACCCAGTCTCAATCCTCAACCGCTGCTATCTCAGTGCACCCCAGAGCAGGGCCAGCACAGCATGGTACACCTGGAATCAAACCCCCTGTGTCTGCCCAAGCAGGTGCTTTAATCCACTGAGCTATCTGGTCAGCCCTGTGTTATTGTTCTTAAACAATGCTTGTAGAGCTGGCTTAATGTGTAATTCATTTATTGTGTTCCATTACTTACTACATGTCCCTTGGTGACTGAGATGGCTTATATTTAAAAAACCAAAAGAATCCCACAGTTTTTGCACATACTGTGTACTCAACCATTATTAAAATGAGAAGAACTTACTAAAAAACAGTGAATTTTTTAATACTGAGATTTGTACATATTTTTTCTCATGTGAAACTATGAGTTTATAGTTAATAAATGGTAGCATCAGTGCCTCCCATCCCATACAGCTCGTGTCTGGCTGTATTGGAACCCCAACTGAGCTCCATTGTGAAGGTGTGAATCAAGCTCTCTCCCCTGCCCAGAGAGTAAGCTTCCTCGAGGACAGAGAGCATGAGATCGTATTTGTCCCTCTACAGCGCACGCAGAGCACAATGCCTAGTATCACAGGGCATTTGCCATAATAAATTCAATGAGCAGATTATCCCGCACTCCTGCTGTTCAAGACAGCAGCTTCACAGACAATAGAGTTCTCCTGCCTCATGCACACCAGGCTCATCTCCTAAGCACAGAAGTCCAGCCGCTGAGCCAGTGAAGAGGACTGGTTGTGGGTGCAGCACAGCGCCCAGTGAAACACAAGCAAGGGGATGCGTTGGTGGGACATCAGGAAACTGGGCTGTGTGCACACAGCTGTGAGAGGGGACAGGGCTGGGCTTATCCCACAGAGACTCTGGAGGGGTGCGGAGCGCTCTGAAGGGGTGAGTGAGTGAGGCGCTTGTGGTACAGAGAGGAACCTTCCAGTCCTAGGCTAAGCCACAGGCTGGGTTGGACCATGCCCTCAGGTAGGGAAGGGGCTCAGTGGGTGATGAGAACCCTGGGCTACTGCTAAGGCGCTGTCACTCCTCACCCCGCTGCCTGCAACTCCAGACAGCCTCCCTCTGCTGTACGTGAGCTTCATCTGGAAGTGGAGAGCGAGAGGCAGCAGGCAGACAAGGGAGGTGGGTTGGTGGAGGTTGGAGGGACGGTGATAGCAGAGGGTCTGGAGCAGCAGAGCAGGCCGGCTGGATCCCACAGAGGACACAGGAGACTGTGGGGTGTGCGTGTTTAAGGGAGGAAATGGAGGCTAGAGCCAGAGCTGTCCAGAACTGGAGGCTGATGGGTAGCTTCGTGGTGGGCTCAGCCTCATGATGTGGGCAGCAGGGCTTGGAATCAGCTCCTGGGGCTGCTCCCTCCATGAGCCACGTGCTCAGGAGAGATCCCAGTACCAAATGCTTTCTGCTTATTTCTGCGCATAAGGGGCAAGATTCTCCCATCAGCCTTTTTGCGTCCTTCCTGTGCTGGAATCCTAGGTTCTACACAATGGCTAGAGAGAGTGAATCAAAGACTGCCAAATACTCTACCTCTGTACTTCCTGTCTACAGCCGTGTGAGCATGAGAGCCCACCACTGTTCAGGGCCTGATATTTTGGGAATGAATCCCTATCAGAGCCTGTTGATCTCAAATAAACCTGCTTCCATGTCCTGGGTGTTGTTTCGGTGTTTCTGCTTGCTGTTGTGACACTAGGCAGCCATGGGGGACACAAGGGAGGAACTACAATGACCACAGAGCTTTGATGACATGGTGTGCTCAACTTCCTGCTTCCAGGGAAATACTGTGGTCAGGCCTAGTAGGCAACATTGTCCTGGGGTTGCGATTTAGTACCATGCAGAGAGGTGACTGAGGACAGAGCAGAGGTTAGAGGGACACAGGAGCCATCAGGACAGGGAGCCCTGGAGGAGACTGGGCAGCAGAGAGCATAAGGGGAGAACAGAGGCCCATAAAAGATGGTAGAGGCCTGGCAGGTAGGGGTGGGGTTCGGAAGGCTGTGAAGAGGTGCTAGAGGGGACAGAAGGCAGAAGATGTGAGTTGGCAGGGTTCGTCCTCATGTCAGAGCCAAGGATCCCATTCTTTATCTAGGGAGAGAGGCTCACACCAACTCTAGAATGTGTGCATGTGTGTGTGTGTGTGCACTGGGGAGAGAGAGCGAGAGGGCTTGCGGAGTAGACACAGCGGTCTCTCCATCACTTCCCTCTGCTCCTATAAAAGTTTTCAGCTCCACAAAAGAAGCTGCAGTCTCCAAGAGGCTTGGCCACGAGGCAAGTCTGTCCAAAAACACTGTGTGATGTGGAGGCACCCAGTCCCTGAAGACCACCGAGTGCGCGACTGGTCCGTGCAGCTGCTCACCAGTGCAGTGTCAGTGTGCCCACTGTGGGCACCCTGTGTCCCAAGGGGGTCCCCCGTCCCTGCTCTCAGCACAGGTCGCAGTGTCCAGAACATCCATCCACACTGTTTGGATGATGAACCACTCGTGCTCGGTCAGTCCTGGCTGATCCTTCCTTTCCCACTACTGTCTCTCTGTACTCATGGGTTTCCACACTGACAGTGAAGGCCTTGTGAGGGCTCCAAGTTCTAAGCCAGTTCTACCATGCCTGCCAGGGCTGGAGTACCTGCTCGTGGCCTGTCCACAGATCCCTAGGCACAGAAGGTGATTTGTGGGCTGGCCTATGAAATCTTACTGAGAGCTTTCTTATGAAATGTACTTTCAATAGTTGTGTGGATTTGTACCTGGAAATATTCTCAAATATATCATCTCATGTATTTCATGCCATGCTGTACTATACCATGCTATATCATATCATCTCATACTCTTCAATCTCCTACATGTCATATCATACTATATCATCCTACCTGTGAGCTCCTCTATAAGGAGACCAACAAAGAAAACAAACACTGCTTGCCTTGTGGTCTTTCTCTTCCTGTTGAAGGGGCCAATCTCCAGTGGGAGCCTTGCTTACTGTGTGAGGTTATCAGTCCAGGAACCTACAGAAACCCCTGAGTGACTCAGGCCCTTGTTGAAGGTGAGTGTAGTATTAAGGTCACCTGTCCCCCCATGTTAAGATCCTTGGGTCCACTATACTTACAGGGGTTCAGCACAAGGACACAGCCCCAAGAACAGCTTTAGATTATTGTCCCCAGGGGACCAGATGTCTCAAGGACATTTCATCTATATATTTTTTAAATTTATTTTTTATTTTATTGAAGTATAAATATCAATCAGAAAGTTTCAAGACACCTTAACAAGACAGATTCATTAA
Organism: Ctenomys sociabilis; assembly: GCA_004027165.1. Taxonomy (NCBI): domain Eukaryota; kingdom Metazoa; phylum Chordata; class Mammalia; order Rodentia; family Ctenomyidae; genus Ctenomys; species Ctenomys sociabilis. The sequence continues at coordinate 24,436 of PVKA01002170.1, forward strand.
ATTAATACATTGCAAACTGTTTTCATAATGTTTTGGTACAGTACAAGGTGCATACATGATATTATATTTACAGATATTACTTTAGCAGATGTCTCTTATAAGTAAATTAAGAGTGTAGCTGCTTACTTATCTTATTTTTTATACCTGAATTATATAAAAAATTCAATAATTACTATGACCATAGTACTAGAAGCCAACATAATATCCTGTCCAACCACCATTAGTGCAGATCTTGCCTCTCATAGGATTATGTAGGAGCACAGCGTTATCTATCCCAACTGTACTGTCTATACACACACATCATGATTTTTTCTTTCTATACCCCTTCCTTTGTCTACACCTGTCAAAGGTGGGCACTCCATTGTCATTCAACTAACTTAGGTGTTTGAACTTGACACCACAATCCATTACAGTCCAACATTCCACAACAATAGTAAGTTATTCAAAGAAGTTGTCGACCATAGCCATTTGCAGCTCAGCTTAATATTATGGCCCCGTGATGTATACTTCATTTTTATACTTTTCTGCTGGATTGTTAAGACCTAGATACAGCAAGACTTATATACCAACACATGAGCTTTATATTTCTTATGTGGTCAGTGAAGTCCTCTCAGGGTTTATCTTGTAGTCCTGTACATTATTCTGTAGTTCCTTTGTCTGTGTCATCCATGTGGATAAGTCACGGGCAATGCTTGACCAGATTGCTCTCTGTGAGAGCTTGAGAGAAAGTTTTCTCTCCATGTGACTCTCCCCAGGCACACTATAGAGCTTCAATCTCTTTCCTCTGTGGCTCCATAATCTCCTTGTTCAGAAAATTTGTAACTCACCTGAGTTTCATGATGCTGCAGTACAGGTTCTCCTAGGTCCTGAGTCTTCGCTGACCTTGAAAGGCTAGGGCCAAAATGTTGGCTGGCCTTGTGGCTCTTCTATTTCTCCAACTCTGACTTGTGAACTTAGGTCCTTTCATCTATTTTGGTCCTGATGAGATTAATGATCTCAACCAAATACACAGATGCTACACGATACTCACATCCTCATCAACCTTTTCCCGTACCTCAAGGAGTCTTTTTAAATTGACAAAACCCAACAGGGAAATGAGAGTAATCTGAGGTTCTCTGATGCCCAGCCAAGGAGCTTCCCCAAATTTATTAAAGCTGCCTGCCCTTAGAACAACTCATAGGTACCTGAAGTCAAGCTGCAGTGTGTGATCCTGTCAGCCGGCGGTGACTCTGCTTGTGTGGCCATTTTCTTCAAGTCTAGAGAATGCTTCCTGTCCTTGTTGAGGCCCAGGAAGTTTATATTTATAATTCCATGGAAAAGTTATTAGAAGTTTAGTGAATGAATTGCAGCCTACCCCTTTCAGTGAAACCCTAAGAATAAATAAAGACAGAATATTATATCCAAAATAGTGGGGAATCAAGAGGGTCCTGAGTCTGGCCACAGTAATGGCTCTCTGGAGCACAGGTCTTTATTTAGGACCAAACACAGATTTTGTTTATTTGTGAAGAAGGGGTTGGCTTGAGGATGGATGACTGTGGGAGTGGTGGGAAGTGTATGAGTGCCATGATTGGGCCGGGTAGGAGGCTTGAAGTCACCTCTGCAATGTGCAGAGAGAGCAATCTGCAGAAAGAGTGATCTACATGACACAACTGAGATAGTGACTAATGCTCGGGGGTTCATGCCTCAGCTCTGATGTGTAATCCCTCAAGCCCCCGGAAGCCACAGCCCCTATCTTGAGGCTCCACAGTGTGGAGCATTGCCTCTTGGTCTTGTCTTGACTCTGCTCATATTAAAAAGGAGCAGCCACAAGTTACAGGGGAAATGTGTGTCTTCAAAGACTACCACCAGCACCTCAGCTAAACCAACAGGCATGCCTTAAAGCCAACTGAAGGGGTAAGGAGAAGTCCTAGCCAGCTCTGTACATCCCAATACAGGGAAATAGGGGCTGGCTCAGCCAAAATAGAGACAACGGCTCCTCCTTCAAGGAGGGTCACTCTGGGGGTCCTCCACACTTCTGGGCAGTGGCCCCCAGACTCATGTTGGAAGAATCTTAGTGGATTCAGCACTGTGTGCTCTACAGCTTCTCTCCAGTGTGCCCTTGCAAGTGCTTGCTATGGACAGTGAGCTCTCCTTAGGTATTCTGGGCAAGGTCAGTGTCCCCCTCCTCTCTTCTACATTGTTCCATCTCAAAACCATTCAGGAGCCTTAGTTTCCCCAAAAATGTTTTCCTGGAAGAACACAGTAAAGGTCTCTGTACTGATCATACCTTTCATTCCCTCAACCTTACTCCTAGTCCTAGCCAGGAGGACTGAATCCTCCATACAAGTTCCTCCCTCACTCTACCCCAAGTGTCCATCTTGGGCTGTATCCCATCTCCAGGCTGATGGTCCTAATTCTGATAGACCTCTTCTTCCTCTCCTCCTTCTCCTTCTTCTTCTTCAGATTGATTGATTGATTTGTTGCAGGGTCTCACTACACGGTTTGGACTCACAGTGATCTTCCTGTCTCAGTCTTCCCAGTGCTGGGATTACAGGCATGTACCACCACACCTGATTACGACGGCCAACATGGCATGTGGTACTGAGGATTGAACCTAGTTCCTTGCTCTTGCCAGGAAGGCGCTTAGACTGCCAAGCTATCTCCCCTGCCCATGAGCTAGATCTTTTCTGAAGATGATGACCCTTCCCAAGTAGGCTCCTCTCTCCTGGACTCCCTGTTCAGGGGTTGTGTCAGGGAGTGGGATTAGGGGGAAAGAAGAGGGGGATGTTTGAAAATAACATTTGCATCTCCACATCTCATTTTAATAGTCAGAGGAAGTCTCTTGCCCAGGCTGGGCTTCAACTTTCAGTCTTCCTGCCTTAGTGTCCCGGAGTACAGGGCTGCATCATCACACCCATCCCACTCAAGGTTTCACTTTGATTTCAATGATGTTTCCTGCTATTTCTGATCCTGCTTGCAGTGGGCAGCTGCCCTGCCTGGGTGGGATGACTGCCTTGCCCCATGCCATTGAAGTTAAGGTATTCATAAAGAAGAAAATGATGTAGGGTAGATGGGAATTGCCTGTACTCTCTTTCACATTTTCTGTAAGCCTAGAGCTCTTCTGAAATGAAAAGGAGACAGCCACTCTTGCTCAAGAGCATGCATGAAGCAGACTAGCAGCTATGCTTCTCAGGAAGGGTGTTGGCAACTATGGGGATGAGGTCAGGGCAGTGAGAGGAACAGTCAAGGAACATCAAGGGAGAGAAGAGGGGCTCCCTAGGGACCAGGATACCCCTGAGCTGGACCTGCACACTCTGGTCTGTTCTAGGAGAGACCTTCTAGAGGCTGGTCTGGGAGCTGAAAGACTTCCACATGTCCTTTCTCCCATTGGTAATGACACTGCTCCTTCCACTGCCTTGAATGTGGAGATAGGTCAGAGACATTTGGTGTCAGTGCTGAGTCCTCTGTGTTACCAGAGCTGCTGTGCAGAGAGGGTCATAACTCTGCTGCTGACCATGCTCTGCAAAGAATCAGATGTTCCCCCTGCCTATCTGCCTCTGGCTGTGGAAATAGGGGGTTGTGCAAGGGGGACAAGATTGCAGGTGTAAGAAAGTCACCCCCGAGCAGCTGGCTGCATTGCATTGTACAGAACAGTGGGAAGCAGATCCAGCTGCAGTGGGGACCTCAGACCAGGGTGTGCAGACTCGCTCTCAGAGGAAGCTGAGCTCTCCTGCCCAGAGCTGCCAAGAGCACATGCCTTTGCAAATGATGCTGATTTGCATCCTCCCACATTTATTAAATGGGAATTGGCCTAAAAAGTAAGAAGAGCTGGGCTGTAATTTTTCTTATTCTAGCTCAATGTGAATCTTGTGTTTTGGGGTTATTTTGTTGCAGTTTATGAAACAAGAAGTGATCTTAACAAACACAGGGTTGTGATGGCCAGGGGTCCTTTCACAGGCTCCTCCTGCCCTGTTCAAAGAATTGGATGGGACAAATGAAGTACGCAAAAGCTTAACATTTATTGCAGGTGTTGAGAGTAGGATTAAAGATATGAAAAGAAGGAAGAGAGAGAATGCTCCATGGAATAAGATGATAAAATAAGAAAGGAAGCAGAGCACAGGGCAGGTCAGTGAAGGCTCTCAGCTGAACAGCTGCTCTCTATTATACTTCATTCTGACATCAGATCTAGGTCCTGCCATCACAACTTACTTGATCACCTGCCAAGAGATTCATATCCGGTGTAGTGCTTGGCTTAATCTTATGCCAGAAGAAATGAAGACAGCATCTCAGGTTGGGATCAGTGGAAATGCAGTGCTAGGAAGCCGTTCTGGGCACCTGGCTCTGAATCTCCATGACTGACAGGTCTCCATGATAGACAGGTCTTTATGATTGACAGCTCTCTGTGATTGACAGGTCTTAATGATTGGCAGGTCTTAATGATTGGCAGGTCTTAATGATTGGCAGGTCTTTGTGATTGGCAGGTCTCTGTGATACAGTTCTCCAGGATCAACAGGTCACACCCAGTTGCTCAGTGCTTTGCCATGCCCTGAGCTCCTGCCTCCGGTCTGTGTAGACAGTTCTAGTTCCAAAATTTAAAATAGGTGAAATAAACCAGGCACAAGCTTACATATCACATGATTTCTCTTACATGAGAAGCCCAAAGTATAAAGAGCAAAATAATAAACAGATAATAGGAAGCAGAGAGATAGATTTTTCTCAAGTGGGAAGGGGGCCACGAGATGATGGCAGAGAAGAGGGAGCAGACTAAGACATGTTATGCACATGCTAACTCCATGCAAGGACTGTGAGCGTCACGGACTGCAAACACATACGGATGAAAAAGAGAGATGAAACAACTTTGGACTAAAGCCAGTTTCTGAAAAGGAGATATCAGAAGTTGATACAGGGATTTTAAACTCCAACGCTATTTTTAAAATTTAGGGTTGTAAAAACACTGTCTAGGAAGTAGAGACAGCCCCACTTCCTGCTGCCTGCCTTGTCATTCCTGTGACAGTGCAGATTTTGTGTTAGTGTGGCATGTACATTTGACCGTTGGTGAGTCAACACTGAGGCGTCCTTATTTGTGTGGCCCATGGCCTACTTCAGGGTTCTCTCTCTGTGTTGCGTTGTCTTGTGGGTTTGGGAAAATGCGTCACGCATTCACCAAGTACATCATGTACTAAATTCTTTGATGCCTTAAAATTCCCTGTGCTATGTTTATTTCCCTCTCTAGCTCTTTCTCCAGACTCTTGGCAAACTTTAGAAAATACACTTTTATGTATTTTTATTGTAATTTTATTAATACATAAGTGAGTAATGGACAGGAATCACCACTATCCTGTGGAAAAAATGTTTACTATATTATCCAGCTTACCAATGATTGTTTATATGCTGATTAAAAATGTCATCTTGGACCCCACTTAAAATGCACTTTCATTAAAGATAAATTTCATGAAATGTTTTTAAAGTTCTGTAAGTTCTAATATTTCTTTGAAATAGAGCATTTTCCCAACGATGAAGCACTATGTATGCATGAAAATACAGACAGGGTGTACATCTTTATGCCCACAAAGGTTGATAAAAACATGGAGACCACAGCAAATGGAGAGATATTCCATGCTCACAGACAGAAAATGCCAATCTTGCGAAGTTCTTTTCAAATTGATTGGTTCCTTTCCCTGATTCGGTGCAATCTTGGCCCAACTCCAATGAAGCTCTTGGAGGACGTCAATAAGCCTATCGTGAAATTGGTGTGGGAAGGCACAAGATTCCCAACAGCAAACAGTATATAGAAGAACAGTGGAAGAGGATTTTTTTTTTTTTTGAGAACCAGGGATTGAACTCAGGCCCTTGCACTTGCCAGGGAAGAACTTATTCCACTGATCCATCTCCCTGGCCCCAACTTGATTTTAAGATTTACTGTGAAGCTACTATGATCAAGACTGTGGTTCTGGAAAAGTAGGAGGCCGATTAACAGAACAGAACAGGGAACCCAGAAATATCTCCAAGCAGATGCAGTGAACCAGCCCTTACAAAGAAGCAAAGCAACAAAGAAATACGTTTTTATGGTTTGTGTTTGGTTGTTCCCCCCAAAGCCTTATGCAGCCCTTGGAGTGGCTCCTAGAATTTGTGATGAATTTATGGTCCAATTCTTGGATCATGGGTTTGGGTGCTACACCTGCCCTATGATGAGCAACCTGCACACAGTATGAGGAAGGGAGAGAGGCTTGCTGTCTGCCATAGCTGAGGCTTTCCCTCTGCTCTTTTCTACCTCTGTGAACGACTGCCCTCTGCCATGCTCCACTCTGCCTTAGAGCCAGCCAAGTATGGACTGAAACCTCCACTAACTATAAGCTAAATAAACCTTTCCCTCCTTCATTTTGGGAGTTGGGTATTTTGTCCCAGCAATGAGAGAAAAGTAACTAAGACAGAAGTCTTGTCAAAAAGTAGTGTTGGATACCAGGACATCCTTGGGCAAAACAGTATCTAGATCCTTACAACTTTCACAAAAATAAAGTTAACATGGATGTCATCCCTAGCATAAAATGCAAAGCTATACCATTTCTAGAAGACAAAGCAGAAAATGTAAGTGACCCATTGTTGGTAATGATGTTAGCCAGACACTTTAATGGTGACTTTTAATATATAGTCTCAAGGGGCTGGGGATATAGCTCAGTGGCATAAGCACCTGCCTGGCAAATGCAAGGTCCCTGGTTTGATCCCCAGTACCACAAAAGATAAAAATGAAATAAAATATAGTATCAAAAGCATGGTATATGAAAGGAAAAAGATTAAGTGGAACCCTGAATATACTTCTGTGTGTAAAGGGGATTGATCTGAAAGGCTGTACAATGTGTAGCTCCAATTGAATGGACTCTAGGAAAGAGCAGAGATGGTGAAAAAACAGGCCAGTAGTTTATAGACCTTCCAGGAGAGGAAGAGAAGGATGAGTAGGTAGGTCTTTAGAGATTTCAAAGTTCTTTTTTTTAACTTTTCTGTGTGATCCTGTAATGAAGGGTATATGATACCTTGTGTTCGTCAAAATTCATGGAAGTATAGAACCCAAAAAGCCCACCCAGTGCAGCCAATGGACTTTGGTTAACAATCATCTCAGTGTTATCATAAGTTGTCATGTTCACAACACACTAATGCAAGATGATAAGACTTGGAAAGCCAAGAGGGGAGTGGAGCACGTAGGCCTATCACACAGGAAGTGCTAGTTGATGCAGTAAGACAGGAAAATGAGCTAAAAGGCCTTCAGCGTGAGAGGAAGCAATAGAAAGCACACACCGCTCTTGATCATCACCTGTCAGAGGCAATTGGTTGGTTTCAAGTTTCCGCAGTTATTAATAAGGACACCATGAATATTCACACGTGTGATTTTGTGTGGACATCAAAACTTTCAGTTCTTTGACTAACTACTTAGGAGTATGATTGCTCAGCACTATGATGTGTTACTTGGCTTTGCCATGCCTGGGACACCACACTTGACAAGATGTTTATTAGGCCCACAGCTTAAGGGGACTCAGTCCATGATCAGCTGTCTCTGAGGCACGAATAAGAGTGTGCTAGAGCAAAGCTACTCAGCTTGTGGCAACAGGAAGCAGAGCAGGGGAACAGAGCCAGAGAGAAATGGGCAAGTACCTAAGGCCACATCTCCGTGATGCACCCTGACACACCCAGGGGCACGCTTGACTAACTGGCTGTATGTTTCTTAATCCAGTGAGGTTGACATAGCAGGATAAACAGACGTATGTGGTACTCCCATGTTTATCTTTATAAAAACACTACCAAGATGGCTCTTTAGCAAGAGTAGTATTCTGCATTTTTATCAGCAATGAGCAGGAGCTCCTGTTGCTCCACAGCTTCATCGACACTTGGTGCTGTCTCCATTCTAGATTTTAGCCAGTCTTCTTCACGGGCATGTGTCTCAGTTTGGTACACATGGAGGTGTTACTTTGTAATTCTTCCCCAGTTATTTATTAAAGGTGTGATCTCAGGAACAGGATCAGGAGGGAAAGATACAGTGCAGGGGAAAGGGCCAGATGAAGATGCCGGGTGAGAATGAGATCCCACCTCAGGGAAGGGACCCAGGCACCAGGAACCGTGCATCAGACATCTTTTAACCAGAGAAATTGTCAGGTGACTTGGGACAGGACCAAGGTAGGTCTCTCCCAACAGTTGGGGATGAGAAGTTTGTCCTGATGAGGGGCCCTGGCTCAATCAAGGACAGGGACCAGTGATTTCTAGAGAGACGCATCTTCTCCCCTCCCAAGCCAACTTGAATAACAGCCACAGAATTCTTCAGAGTGATGGTTTTACTTGTGAAGCTGGGATCCATGAATCGGGGCGCTGTGCGCTTTCATGGATTGGAGGCACCCCAGGACGTCATGACAAGGAGCTCAGATACTGCTCAAACCACGCATCCTGGGTTACAGGTTGTTTCCATGGAAGCAATTTGGGCTGCAAAGCTACAGCACGGCCAGGCTACCTGCAAGGTTGCAGTTAGGACAGTAGAGTCTCCCATGACAGCCCGTGTTGCGAGCCTGGCCCTTCATGATCTATGGGATCCACTCTCCCAGGATTTAACATATGTAAAGGTGACAGTGTTTACAGCTGAGAACTGTGCAGTAGCTTGCCCTTAGGACAAAGGACCATGAGATCAGAACCTTTGTATCCGGTACCTAGCAGAACAAAATCTGTTTATGCTTGATGTCGTCCACATGACCTCCTTGACCTCAAGTGGGAGACACAAGGTGCCTTCACAGAAATGCAAAGAAGAGAATGAAGGAGATGGTAGAGGAGAGAGGAGAGTGAAAGAAAGTGAGGGGTGGGGAGAAAGGGCATGCCATCGGGTGGCAACCTGTCTAAGGGAGCAGCTGATGACCATGCAGGTGAGGGCATGGGTGGTAGCACAGAGGTCATGGCAGGCCCTACCTGGGAAGAACAGGACTGCCCTACTCCCATCCATGAGAGGTGATCCCAGCCCAGGCCTTGCCCTCAGAAGTTGTCAGAGGCATCATTCACAGCCAGGACCCTGGCAAAACCAAGGCCAATGTCCAGGGCCTTCTGTTCCACACAACCAAGTCTAGCAAGGCCTACAGGCAACTGCTCTTTTTGAAGCATCAGGATAGAGTAGACCACTGAACTAAGTGACTAAAGAAATTTATTTGCTTTGCACCAAGTAGATGCTGAGCATGTTCATAGGCAAGGGAAGAACTCTTGCAAATGACAGGGAGGGCTTGGAACAGCGGCACTCCAGCCCCATAAGAGGAGAATGCGGAATTCTGGGCAGCACAGGAGTGAAAAGGGCAAGCCAGGCTGGTGTTCACGCAAAATGAAGAATCAACTAGTGTTTTTCCTTTATTTGAAGGAGGAAAATAGGCCAGATGTTGTGGCACATGCCTATAATCCCAGGACTCTGGAGGCTGAGGCAGGATTGCCATGAGCTCAAGGTTAGTTCGAACTATGGAGTGAGACCCTGTCTAAATAAATAAATAAATAAGGGAAATGACATTAAGTGCAAACTCTGTTGTAAGACACAGCCCCAACTCAGGATCAGGAATACTGTGGGGAAAAGGGTGAGTGTCAGAACTGGGGAAATACAATCATTGTCTTTCTGAAGTGCTGGCCTAACAACGTTCTATTTAAAACTCCATGGTCTCCTGAGTTTTCCAAGGTAAAGATGTTATGACTTGTTTTTTCCTCACCTGCATTTGAGAGGGAGGATCCCAGGGTCAGGCCGGAGGAAAATAAGGCAGAATCTCATTCTCCAAGGCACATTCACGTCCGGAGTTAGTCTGACAAGAAGGAGACAATAGCTGCTTCACGTCTGGGCTCTGGACAGGCATCAGGAAACTGAACCGTGGAAAGGGAGACTGGAGCCGTGGAGTCTGAGGGCCCCTCTGGGTCTCTGTGAACTTGGACTTCCAGGTCTCAGGCATTTGCGCTTCCAGGAAGGGTGTGGGGCAGGGCTTCATGCTTACTTTCTTCCAGGGGAAATTTGTGTCAGGAGGGTGACAGCACAGTGTGAAGGCAAAGTGTCACCAGAGCACAGGAGACTCGTCCTAGGGAGCCGCAGTAGGGGAGCCGGTTCAGGGAGCCAGTGGGTCCCCTGGGCTCTGGCGCTGGCCCAGCTGGTGGGATTGGCCATTGTTTCTGGGTGCAGACTCACAGGAAAGGACATGTGAGGGACAGTTAGGTGTCCAGTACTCTCCTCCTTGAGGCCCCAGATGATGGGGACACCTGCTGGTCACTCACTTCCTGTGACTGTCTGCAGTTGTGATGGACAAGACTTCATCATGTTTAGTTTCCCTCAGATGTGAATGTTAAGGAAACTCTTACTACCCCTCAGGAGCATCACAAGCAGAGTGTTCTCGCCTTAAAGTGCAACTCCAACCCCTGCTTTGTGAGTGCCAGATATCCCTGTGGTGGTCAGTCATAAACCAGGCTACAGTCAGGTACCCTGTACTGACCTTTGGCCTGGTGGAGGCCAAGATGGAGAGACCTGCGCCAGCATGGCAAGGAGAGAGGGCAGGCAGCCTTGGTCTGTCCTGGTGGAGGAGAATGCAGCCCATCCTTTTCCTCAGGTCATCCGGGGATGGTTGGAGGGGAGCTCACTCCTCCCTCAGAGCCTCTGGAGCACGGCTCTGTGGGCCCCACCACATGCACTCTGACTCCAAGGGTCTCACTGGAAGTCCTTCCTGGTCCCTGGATGGCTAGGTTTTGGTTCCTGCTCTGGATGTGCAGGGCATAGCCTTCCGGCCTCTGTTACATGGGTTGCAGAGTCCACAGCAGACAGAGAATTGCATCAGGACATCCTGTGTTTAATGCTCCAGGTCTCCTGCTCTGCTCTGTCTCACACTGGGACAAACCAGGCCAGCAGGACAGCAAAGCTCAAGCTGGGGCACCCTCAGCTCTCTGGCCTCATGCCAAACTCCCTTGGGCACCTTGTGGATGGGGTACAGGTGGCTATGGCCTGCATCTCTTGGGAGGCAGCGTAGCCTCACTAACCCAGAGACCATACTCACACAAATGCCTTTCCTCTGCCCCTCCAGACTTCCCAGAGCAGGGTCAATCAAGAGAGCCCATGGGGAGACTGAATAGTCACTTATCTTTGAGCCCTCAAGGATCCCCAGTCCTGTCTCAGGGACAAACCATTCATGGTGTGTGAGAAGCAAACCAGGCAGTGGGTAGAGCCATTGTGTGTCCATCCAGAAGTCCCTGGCCCGGTTCACTGATTCCTCCATAAGAGCCTTAATTCCAGACCAAGTGCACGTGACATTGCCCATAGGCCCATCACTTCACCACCACCCCTGAGCTTCTCCCAGCAGCACATGATGCTCACTGCAGCCCCCTGGCCCCTGTACCCACTGTGCTGGGTGAACAGAGTCCTGTCCAGGCACCCCACATGCCCAGCTGCCCTGGGCATTTCCTGTGGAAGCAGAGGGCCCCATGTCATCCTCAATCAGTTTCTGAGAGCAGTCCAGTGAAGGAGGTGCCTGAGAGCCACCATCTGTGCACTGTGTGGTTTGGCACAGACCTGGCCCCATGCTGAGAGTCCGCCTCAGACTGAGCAGCTTGGGGTGCTGTTTCTTGATAGCACCCTCAGTGTCCACCATCAGGAGCCTCCCCAGGGACAGTGGCCTGCAGCTTGCAATGAGGAGGTCCTGTGGAGAGTGGGGTCACTGTGCTTGGCCGCCAGTGCCATCTTCATGGGCGCGTTGTACCTGCATCTGAGAGGGGACACCCCTGACCAGTGAGTGAGGAGAGGCCAGGAAGTGGGAGCTGGACAGAGGCTGCACATTTGTGAAGGCCACAGACAAGCCGGCCCCAGCCCCAGTACTTTGTTCTTTTACAGGACAGTCTCTGTCCTCCCCTCTGCACGTGGCACATACAATATAAACACAGAGACACACAGGCACATGCCCAGCACAGCTCCTCTCTGAGCCTCTTACCAACTCAATGCTGTGAGGAGTGCTAGGGCTGAGATCATGGTCTGAGCCTGGCTGTGGCTTCCCATAGTGGGTCCCAGGCTGCAGCGGGCTGGGCTGAGTGCAATGTCACTGCGTGCAGCAGTCAGGGCACTCTGAGCCCTGAGCTGCACAGGGACACGGAAGCCGTGGGGCGCAGTCATCATGCACGCTTGTGGGCCTCTCCTTGTTAGCCTGGGCCTCACTCCCAGCATGGTGACCCTCCCCTTCTCTCCCTCTGTAGGCAGGTGTCATGATGGCATCAGAGAGAAAGAGGCCAAGACCCTGAACTCCCTGGTTCCATCGTCATTTACTTGTTTAGCGTGGACCTCATACTGGCATCCCGCACTCTAGGGAGGTGGAAGGCAGAAGGTGAGCCTCCCCTCCGTAGTGCTTGGGGCTGTGCAGATCTAGGGGAACGTGGGCAGAGATGATGGTGGGGGACAGTGTGGATGCCCAGGGAAGACACAGCATGTGAAGGGGGCAGCAGATGCTGCAGATGGCGCAGAGGCCAGACAGAAGGACAGAGAGCAGCTGGTGGCCACGCTGGTCACACGTGAGCCATGGTGGGTATTGGGGCATTTGGCCTAAGAACAGTGAAAACTGGGAACTGGACAGGATGTGTGTTCTCTTGAAAATGCGCTGGTCCAAGGAAGGGTCATGGAGATGACTGTGACATGTCAGGAAGGGCTCTTGCAGGTGTGACTGAGGGGCTAAGGAGTCAATGAGGGGGTGGAGGAGCGTGTGATGTCCCACATGGTGGCCCCTCCCCATGGCCACCATGCCAGGGGCAGAGGACACCACAGAGGGGAGCATGGCAGGGATGGGAGGGAGGAAATCACCAGATTCTGTCCTCTTCCTTGGTCTTTCCTAGAGAGGCCAAGCACTGAGGGGCCAGGGTGCTGCTTTCCTACTGGCTGGGTGTCACAGAGGACACTTGGGCACACGGAGGGGCCCAGGCACTCACCTACTCTGGCGTAGTCCCTCCCTGCAGTGGAAAGTAGTTTAAAGGCCACTGACAGCTGGTTTATCCTCGTGAACGTGAACACTGCATTCACCTGCGCCCTTGCCACGTTTTATTCACTGGCAGCGTTACCCACAAGCATGCGAACTAGGATGATCCGCAGTGTGAATGTGCTTGCTGCATTCTGTCAGTCTCGGAGTTCACAATGTCACGTTTTCACAAAACTTTCTATTTTGAAGCACAGATTCATCGGAAGTCGCCTCCTCCAGCTCTCCCCAGTAACAGCTAAACAGCTGTCACCACAAATCTCCAGGAAGCGAAGAGACTTCTCCAGTTTTCCTTGCTTTCCTCTGTGTGTGGTGTGTGTGTATCTGTGTGTCTGTCTGTTTTTGTTGTGTGTGCATGTGCTGTGTGCTGTGTGTGGAGGAGAGGACAGAGGTAGAGAACTGTCCTCTAAAAGAGTAAAATACTGGGGCTGGGGCTGGCTTGTCTGTGGCCTTCACAAATGTGCAGCCTCTGTCCAGCTCCCACTTCCTGGCCTCTCCTCGCTCACTGGTCAGGGGTGTCCCCTCTCAGATGCAGGTACAATGCGCCCATGCAGATGGCACTGGCGGCCAAGCACAGTGACCCCACTCTCCACAGGACCTCCTCATTGCAAGCTGCAGGCCACTGTCCCTGGGGAGGCCCCTGATGGTGGACATGGAGGGTGTGAGGACCTCACCCCCAGAATACATAATGACCACTTCTTGCTCTTTTCACTTCCTTTCCCACAGGTTTATTGAAGACTGATTGCCTAGCAAGTCCTGTCCACATTAAAGCAGGCACCCTGGTGGCCTAATGTCAACATGCCTTGTGAGGTGACTACCACACCCAGTGGATTAGCATATGCAGCAACCCCCAGAGTGAGCCTCTAGGAGTGCTTCTGATGTACCCCTTAGCGAATTTCCAGAGTACAACAGAATCTCATTAATTCATTAGACTAATTCTAATTAACTATTCTCTAGGGCTACGCTGGAGCTCTCCAGCAACTCTCCCGCTCTTGTGGAAATGCTCACCCTCGCAGCACCGGCCCCGCCTCCCCCTGCGGCCCCTGGTGGCCTCCCTGCCTCTCGATGCTGAGGGCTTGCTTCTCCACTCAGCTTCCCCAGGTGAGGAAGCTGGGGCAGTGCAAAATTTGTCCTGTGGGCACAGCGTCTTCCCGGCCATGCAGGCTGTCACGAGCCACAGGATTTCCTCCTTTTTGTAGGTTGAAGAATACTCCATTGTGTGGCTTGTCTATGCGCCTGTTTTCTTTATCTGTTCATCTGAGGATGGACAGTTGGTTTGCTTCCGTCTCTAGGCTTCTATAAATAATGCTGCTATAAACACAGGCATGCAGCTGTCCCTTTGACACGCTGCTTCGTTTCCTCTGGATGCACACCCAAAGGGGGACAGCGGGATGCTGAGGAGTTTGCGCTTTCATTTTTTGAGGAACCCCCACTCTGTTTTCCCTTGTGGCTGCAACGATCTGTCTTCCTGCTGGCCATGTGCTGAGTTTCCCTTTTTACTGGCTCAGCCGACATCTGTCACCTTTCCACTTCCAGATACTCACCATCCTAACATGTGTGATGTGCTCTTATGTTGTGTGCTTTGATTTCTATTCCTGCAATGCTCTGGGGGTATTCTGCTTCTTTTTATATATCATGAAACCCATTCCTGTGGGGAAAATGTATATATTGAGATTCTTTGTCCATTTTTCCCCTTTTTTATGTATTTAGGATGGGGTCTATAGGGTCTCACTATACACATCAGACTCTAGTAATCTTCCTGTTTTCAGCCTCCCAAGTGCTGGGGTACAGGCCCATGTAACCATGTCCAGTCTCAGTCACTCTCTCAATGTGTTCTGGGAGTAGGGCAGGCACAGCACACCAGGGATCGAACACTGGTCCCTGCGCCTTTGTCCAGTTTTAAATGGGTTATATGTGTTTCTGTTATGGAGCTTCATGAGTTCCTTATACATTTTTTCTTCCTGTACCAGGGATCAAACTCAGGACCTTGCACTTGCCAGGCAGGTGCATAAACCACTGAGCTGTCTCCTGGCCCTCCTTATATATTTTTAGTATTAATCTTTCATTGGATAGATGGCTTGCAAACACTTTCTCCAATTCTATAGCTTGTTTTCTCATTTTGTTGGTTGCTCTTTTTTTTCTGGCTATGTAGAAACTTTAGTTTTAGTTCTACTTGTTTGCTTTGTTTTCTTGTACTTTTGAAATAAAGGTTCTATAAAACATTGTTACCAAAACAAATGTATAAGTTCTCGTCTGTGGTTGACCCCTTTATGGAGTCTTAATGTTTAAGATTTTAATTTCTTTTAGTAGATTATTGAGTATGGTGTAATCTAAAGATCTGGCTTTATTCTTCTGGTGAGACAAAGTTGTCCTCAGTGCATATGGTTGATGACCTGTCAAAAGTCACCAATCAGATGTTCACAGGCTTATTCAGGGTTCTCTGTTCTATGTATTGAGTCTGTGTCTGGTACATGCTGGTACCACACACTATTGATTAATATATTTGGATACCAGGAAGGTAAGCTCTCTGACTTTGCTCTTCCTCAGACTACTTTGCCACTTCCTTATGAATTTCAGGGTTGCTTTTCTATTTCTGGGAATGTGCCATTAGAGTTTTCATCTGGATTGCTACATAGTCTGTAGACCACTTTGGGTGGTGTAGACATTTGATCAATGTTAAATGTCCCAGTCATGAACAGAGACTGTATTTCTAATTTTTGTGTATTCTTCAATTTCTTTCAGCAATGTTTTATCATCTGGGGGTATTAATCCTTCATTTCCTTGGTTAAATTTATTCCTATACTTTTTCTTGCAATTTTAAGTAAGATTTCTTCCATGGATTGTTCATTACTGCATAGAAACACTGTTGATTTCTGTGTGTAGATCTTTTGTCTTAAGCCTTTGATGATTTTGTTTGTTAGCTCTAACAGCCTTTTGGTGGAGTCTTTGAAGTTTTTCTATCCATAAAATCAAATCCTCTGTACACAGATTTTATTTCTTCCTTTCTGATTTGCCTAACCCACACTGGCGAGGATTTCCAGTACCATTTTGAATGAGTGTGATGTCTTTGGTTTGTTCCCGATCTTGAGGAAATCCTTTCAGCATTCCACAGCAGAGTGTGACATGAGCCGTGGACTTGTCACATGTGGTCTTCGTATGTTGAGGCTCTTCATTCCAAGCTCCTCCAAACACTGCTGCTGAGTGGATCCCTGTCCTGAGCCCTGCATTCTCTGTATGAAACCAGGAGGTTCTCTTCAGTTACACTTGCTCTGGCTAATTTTCTTCCCTCTGGATCTGTCCATTACTGACAGAGGGGTGCTGAAGTCTCCACCAACACTAGATGTGTCCATTTCTCCTCACAGTCCTGTCAGTTTTGCTTTACGTATTCATGGCCTGCTATTCAGAGGGTGCACATCAAGGATTTTGCATCTTCTGGGACCTTTAGTAAGGAGCAAGGAGCAGCAGGGAAGTGGCTGTCCATGTGCATCTGGGTTCCCCACATTTCCCCGGGACAGCCAGGACATGGTGCGTAGACTGCTTGATGAACCCAGATGGAAGTATCTAAGGCCTGATTGAACTTTTCTCACCTTCCTGGATAGAGGCGTGTGACAGCCACAGATGCATGGGCCTAGGCAGACTTTCTGCTGTCATATCTGCTGGTGCTGCACCCTATGCCTGAGGGGTACAAGAGGAAAAGGAGAGATTCTGCCTTTATTAATGCATGCATGAGTTTTCAGAAAGTACAGAATGCCAGTAAATGAACTTCTTGTTCACCAGCTCAGAAGTCAAATATCCTTTGATAAAACACACAGACATTCGGAAGGAAATTAATTATTCTGGAAATAACAGAGACTGTCAATCATCTTGACCTAGCGAAAGAACATTCATCTGAAGTCCCTTAAACTGGATGTGTTCACATACAGTGAGGAGCTGGAAGGAACTACACAACCCCAGAACCATGTAGTGTTCACTCTTCAGCCCACCCCACAGGCTGTCGGCGCCCCAGCAGAGCACATCTTTTTGCTGGAGATCACAGTGTTAGCTCATGCTGAATACTGGTGGAACTGGGAGGATTGCAAGTTATATTAGGAGGGTAGCAGTCCCCAGGCACAACTTGCCTTTATTTACACCATAGGTTCCAGAGCATTGTGTCATACATGCCTCACTAAACCTCCAGCATCGTGACTCACACTTCTTAGCACACTGAGGCAGTTTTGCCTTGGTCACATATTTTGCAAGGAACTTAGACCAAGATAGCTTGGCTATAAATTACTGCTCCTATAAGTTTGCTTATCATATTAGTTTAATTGCAGATTCATTTAATGTATAGACTATATAGCATATGGGTTGGTATATAATCCAGGTGTGTTTCTTTTAAAAACATCATGATGCTGGTTGTACATGCATTAGTCTGCATGCATAATCATAAACTAAACAAGAGGGGATCTTTCTGCCTCTATAAAGAAAGTCTCCTTGAGCTACTACAGGGCAGTCCAGTGCTGAAGTCCTGGACTCACTGCATTGACATGTCTGTGCAGCTGTATGCCATGCTCTGCTGTCCCCACCATGTAGTAGCTGATGCAGAGCATTGATCCAGAGGCAAGGGATTACATCTGGCTGAAACCTGTGATGAGGACATGGGCTCATGTACCAGCTGGCACCACACAGACCCAAGCTCTCCAACCCACTGCCGTACACTGCACCAAGGAGCTGAGGCTCTGTCCTACCAGAGACACACTGGGGCCTCCTCCTCTGGCTCTCTGTCCCTGAGAATCTGCTCCAGGTACTCATGCTACCTCAGATT
Source organism: Ctenomys sociabilis (assembly GCA_004027165.1). Classification (NCBI taxonomy): domain Eukaryota; kingdom Metazoa; phylum Chordata; class Mammalia; order Rodentia; family Ctenomyidae; genus Ctenomys; species Ctenomys sociabilis. Next base: position 42,202 of record PVKA01002170.1, read on the forward strand.
GGGTGGCACAGGGCCCAGTGATACCTACCTATCTGACCACGGTTCCTATGACAAGGATCAGAAGCCAGATGACTGCAAGTGACACAGATTCAGTCCCTTACTGAATATCCTGTCCAGACACTATTAGTATACTCCTTCCCAGGGTGATCACGGATTCTGCAAGTGCTTGTGTCTCAGTGTCCAGCACAGGGCTTGGCCACCCTGGAAGCTACACTGGCATCGTGTGGCCCTTCCTGGTGAGTGAAGTCTGGTCTTTGCCAGCACAGTGCTGCCCATGAGAGCTCCAACTTTATTTTTTAATTTTAATTACTACATTGTACATTGTTATCTTCTTAATGGTTATCCATACTATAAGAAGCAGACAGGATATCCTGTCCAGACACTATTAGTACAAATCTTCTCATTGAGTTAAGCTAAACTAGCTGTATATCTATCCTAACTATTCTGTATATACAAATACAAAATGGTCCTTCCTTTGTAGCCTCTTTTTTTGTTTATTCCTGTCAGAGATGGGTATTCTATTGGCATCTAAATACTATAGGTGCATGAATTCAGCAAAGCACTCCAACATAGTTCAGCAGTCCACAATAGTAGTGGGTTATCTGCTGAAGTTGTTGACTTGAGCCATTCACAGCTCAGTATATTAATATGGCTTTACTTTATATACCTCCTTTTTATACTTTTCTGCTGGATGGTTAAGACCAAGATAAATCAAGAGCTTTATAACATAACAAGAAATACAACTTTTGTTGTATTTCAGATAAGGTCAGTCAGGTACCCTCAGGATTTATCCTGTAACTCTGTACCGCACTTTATAGATCCTTCATCAGTGTCAGCCATGTAGATGAGTCATGGCCATTGCTTGACCAAGTTGAGAGAGCTCCAACTTTTGCCATGGTGCCCCCTGCTAGAGCTTGAAGCTCAGGGCAACTAAGAGCTTCCAACCCTGATCTCCAAGGGCCCAATCCTCTAGGCTGCTGGTCTCTCTTGTCCTGCCATAGCCACAGTGTCCACTGGGCCCTGGGTCAGCACAGGCTGCAGTGTGAGTAGCCTGCAGGAGGACAGTGTTATGAGGACACAACATTCTGGTGAGGCTGGGTGAAGCCTAGATGGAAGTGCCTGGTCAAGTGCGAGGGACATCACAGGGGAGCCTGAGGAGGCCATGGAAAAGGCTCCCAGGTCCTGGTGGCCTCACCCTCTCACTGTCCTGGAACAACCAGCTCTGTGTGGCTGGTAGTTTGGGAGCAGGAGGCCAAGAGCCCTTTCCCACTGTGTGCATCCTGCTCTCCCCTTCCCACAGTCTGGTGTCAGGGCAGGAGGTGCAGACAAAGGCAGGGCCTTGAGGGTTCTGAGGCCACAGCAGTGCTGGAGTGTCTGGACCACTCAGCACTGGTCATCGCAGAGTCCTGGCCACACTCCTTGGGTCTGATGCATGAGAATGAAGCAATCTTCTATTTTCAGTGATAAATTCCCATTGACTCTCTTTTAAAGCATGCAGCCTATTTCTTAACCAATACACTGCCCCCTTTTCTTTGCAGATTTAGACTTTGTCACCCTCTTCTACTTTGTCCTTTGTTGCATCTTGTGGATATAAGTGAGTTTAATTGATACCTCGAAAAAAAAAAAATCAGCTCTTGCCTGTAAAGTCCTCACAGTGGTGTGGTGTTTGTTCCCTCAACTCCAAGGCCTGTCATGCACTGTACTTCCATCTTATCCAGGTCTACTTTGTGTATAATATGTATTTAGATCAATACCAAGTTGCTTGGTTGAATGACCTCAATTTGATGTCACCCTTTTCCTCTTTTCTTTTTTTTGTAAATATATTTAGTACAAGGCCTACAAGGTCTCACTACGTAGATGGGACTCATAGGATCCTCCAGTCTTCATCCTCCCAAGCACTGGGATTACAAGCATGCACCACCATGCCCAGTCTCAATTGTAGTCTTAGCACACCCTGGGGTTGGGGCCTGCACGGCACATCAGGGATTGAACCCTGGTCACTGCACTCTGCCTAAGCAGGCACCTCAGTCTGCTGAGCTATCTGGCTAGCTCTTCCTGTTTGTTTTTAAAATCCTTTCTCTGGGTCTCAAAAGGACACGCAGTGCAGAGGGGTGGGGCAAGCCCTGATGAGGGCCGGTTCTTCCTCCAGCCCTTGATTCTGCAGCCCACTTCTCATTTCCGCTCTTGAAGCTGATGCAGCACTTCCCTGAGGTTCTCCTCTTGGCTCTTCCAGGGGCTGCAGCTGCTGGACGCCTCATAGATTCCCATCTGTTCTTTATTCTTCCTTTATTGGCACTATTCTCCCAAAGCTGGTTTTAATCCTAATTGATCCTGAGCTTCTTGCTTCAGCTCTTTCCAATTTAAAAGCATTTCTCTTTCAGTCCTTAAAGGGTCCACAGTAGAGAGAATCAGGAAGATGGGGCTGGAGCCAGTCCTCACCATTCCCATAGGCAGCACCCTGATCCCAGTCTGGGGTCGGGGGGAATACTGAAGAGCGAAGACTCAGGAATCCTTTCCTCTGTGCTTCTGCAGTGCATATGGCTTGGTCCACATGAACATGACTCCCCTGCCACACACTAAAACCTGTGCTGAGGCCTGCACTCTGTCATAAGGTCCTTGTCCAGGCAAGGGCAGCCCCACCCACAGGTCTAGGTCCTCACCCAACTCTTTCCCATCAAGTCCTATAGGCTGGATGTATTTCTCAGAACATCTACACTCTCCCTCACACACACATGGAGAACATTTTCCTGTACATGCAGGCCACAGCATTAGTCAGGCTTTCAGCTTGGACATGTGTCTACTGGGTGCTGCGTCCCCTTGGGGTGGGCGAGCTGCACAAAGGCTAGGGACAGGTTAGCATCTTGCACACCTCAGCCCATCTTGGCTGGGGGCATGCAGGCTTTTCAAGTCATTTACAGGCCTTGGGGCCAGGGTGTGGTGGTTGCTTTGCTTTCTGTCAGCCAACTACACTAGGCCTTAGGGTCTCTGGCTGCATCTGCCCCTCGCACTCCTCCAAGAAGTGGAACTGCTATTCCCTGGCATCAGCCTGCCTCCCTATGACATCCAGCAGGGTATCCTGCATCACTAGCAAGGTCTGGGCCTCTTCTTAGTGCTCTGGTGCCCCAAGGGCAGCCTGGAAAGCTTGTGTGCTGGTGCCAAGCCTGCCTGGGCTTTGGGCCACCTCCCTCACCTGTGTCTACTTCTTTCTCCTTGTGCTTTGCAATCTTTCTCCAGATGTGCTCTAGTTGGGTTCCATTTCTTGGATTTTTAAAATTCTGTTTCTTTTCTTCACATTCTCAGTCAACTCTAGGAAAATAAGAGGATTGGAGGCCCCAGCTCCTCTCACCACCTGTCCCAAACTCCAGCCACTTCCTTGAAGATGCAGGAAACCCCGCATGGCTCATGTGTGTGGGTCCCAGGTGTGAGGCTGTTCCTCCTCCGCCTCCTCTTCCCACTTCCTGGCTGTCTTCACCATGCTCAATATTGGAAGCTGCTGTGTGGGTCTCTAGGTAAAAGGATTCCTAATTTACCCTTGGTTGGTGCCTGTGTTTGTTCTAAAAGTTCTCTTTTACATGGCTACAGAATGGACAAATGTGTGGCTGGTCCTGACTGTGCCTCACGGTCCCTCTAGAGAATAGGACACTCTGTGGCCTGGCACCCAGCACCAGGCCTGGGTCAGAGACCGACAAGTCAGTGCAGGTGTCGCCTATCCAGTGGGTCCATGTCGAAGGCAAAATCCAATCCGGAGTTCAGATCCTTGGCTGTGAGTCCAAGCACTGCCCAGGAACCTCTCCTGGGCTCAGACCCATCATGCTGGCTGAAAGAGAAAGTGGCCACTACACATCCTGCTTTCCCTCTCTCTGACCCCCATAACCCAGCAAGACTATGGCTTTGCTCCTTGTAGTTTCAGGGCCAACTATGTCCAAAGAGATTGAAATGGAAGATTCCTGGGATCTAAGTTGCATGCCACCCTCATAATGTGATGGCATCTTGTGTCCCCATCCTTTGTCCAGAGAACAAAGCCTGTTGGGAGGCTAGGGGCCATGAGTCACTTAGTAGCCATGTCAGTTATGAGATCAACTGTCCTGATACTCACGTCCAGGTAGACTGTATCTCTCTTAACAGTGACCCCAAGAAGGGAGGAGTGATGCTGGCACACAGCCAGTCCCAAGAGAAGCTGTAAGGTGGTTCCCTTCATGAGAAGGCAAGGGTGTGTCATGACTCATGTTCAGCTATCCCCCCAAAGCTTGGCTTTTCAGAGATGGCTGGATAAAGGGTGTGATGCTGGTATCCACTGCCTGTGAGTGTTAAATCCGTCCGCTGATTGGTTTAGTACCACCCTAATCCTGCTAGCCTGGGTAGAGCATAAAGGGGCAGAAAGATGGTGCTAACCCCATTAATTGCTTGTTTTGACCATCTTCTGCACACCGTGGACTGTTTTGCCCCTACAATGCCCCTTCCCCAGTGCACCCTGTGTTAGAGCCAGTGGACCATAGGCTGAAAACTCTAAAAAGCATGGACCAAATAAACCTCTCCTCCCATATCTTTTGGCATCAGGTATTTTGTCTCAGCAATGAAAAAAGTGAGAGTGCAGTAATATATTTAGAGAGAGAGCACACAGTCCCATGACTTCTATTATACCTGTAGTATAACTCAGATTCCATTTAGCTAATGACCATTCGTAAGCTCTTATGTTGTCATGGACATACACATATGGAAAACACATTCACAAAGGTTTCGGTACATCCATGGTGCTGGGCATCCCTGGGGGTCCTGGGGCCTGGGACTGTCCCCCTGGACAAGGAGTAGTCATTTCCCCCCCAGCAGCCACACCTGAGTCTTAGTCCAGGAGACACCCCAGGTCCTCAAGGAGGAGCTGCAGCTGGGGTCAGTGCTCAGGGCCCTGTCCTCACGAGGTGCAGCAAGATTGTCAGGGACACCAGGTGAGGAGGCTGTGGCTGAGGGAGCCCCTGACTCTTGCCAGGGCTCTGTTCCCCAGTCCTCCCATCAGCTTGGGGACTGACCACAGACTCTGGCTTTCTGCTGACTTGCACATGGCTGCCCAGCCTTGGAGGCTCTGCACCCCACTGATGAATGTCACCAGGTGGCTGGGGTGGCATCTAGTGGTTATGAGGAGCAGCAAGTAAAGACACCAAGGGCTCACTCAGTCTGCTTGACTGAAGAGGCTGAAGCAAGCAGGGTCACCAGGGGCAGAGTGGTGTCAGAAGGCTTCTGTCTAGGAAGAAATAATTAATTAGAAAAATCTTCTACATTTCCAGACACTTCCAAGGACATAAACAAGGGCTTCTTCCCTCCTAAGAACACCCTGCAGGCAGGACACCATGGCCAGCTCCATGTCTGCACTCACAGCCCCAGATGCTTTTGCTGCACCTGGCCCTGGCCCTGCTGGAGCCTCTGGGCACCACCATGAAGTCCTGCATGCACAGCAACGTGGGTCAGGGCAGAATGGCACGGAGCATGTTTGCTGTGTGCTCCTGCATGTCTCCACACTATCTATCACCAGGACAAAGCATTGGAGGGGACTTATGTATGAGAAGAAAGGCTTATTCTGTCTACCATTGGGAGGCTCCTTCGCATCTGATGGATTCTGGGGAGGTGGGTGGAGGACTTCTGGGCACAGGTACAAGGTGCAGCAGAGTCACTGATATCACAGCAGGGGACCAAAGAGGTGCAAAGCTCTAGGTCCTGTCCTCTGGAAGGGCTCACCTCCCATGTACCCTCACTGCGGGCAGTTCTCATGCAGCTGCGTCCACACTATAGTGTTTTGAGGCTTGGTGCTCAACCCTTTGTCATTTATCCAACCTGACCCAGAGCAGCTTTTTACATTGCGGGGGAAGGGAGGCTGGCTGTGGTTATGGAAGTGGCCCACTGTGCCATAGTGGCTGGCCCAAGGATGCAGCCAGCTGATAGAAGCAGGCTGATACCCCTGCTGTGTTCTGGGAGACCCAATCATTTTTAATAGCAACAGAATTATGGGTGAGGAATGTGCAGTCTACCAGCATTTAGCTCATTTCTGTTCATTCACATTGACAGTGAAAATGTGCTTTATTTATTTATTTACTTTTTTAAAAATGCATTTGGTTGTCGCAATCTCCCTATGCAGCTCAAACTTGTGATCCTCCTGCTTTCAAACTCCCCAGTGCTGGAATTATAGGTGTGCCACCTAGACTCTGTGGCCAGCTCAGCCCACCCTAGGGGTGGGGCTGGTGTGGCATGTGGTGCTAGGGATCGAACTGCAGTCCCTGCGCTTGCCTAAGCTTGCCTGAGCTTGCCTGAGCTTGCAGGCACTGTAGTAGTCCACTGTGCAATCTTGCCAGCCTCTAGATGCATTTTTTTAAAGAAGAAAAATAAATTCACTTTGATTTCCAAATCAAGAGCTCCTCTTCCCAGGAGTGGAAAAGCCAAATCCCAGAGGATCCCAGGCTCTGAAGCAGAGTGACCCACGAGGCCTCCATCCCAAATCAGCTTTCAGAGAAAAACATCTTGAATAGATCCCATGAATAATCATGTAAAGTCACACGATAGCACCTTGGAAAAGCCTGCCGTCCAGAGCCTCGTGAAATAGGAGTCCTTGGCCTCTTTCCCTGGCATTGGATTATCAAGCCAGCAATACTTTTTGAATATTTGGCCCAAATGTTGGAAAGCTATACAGGCCTACAATCTGCAGTGAAACACTGTGACCGGTCTGATGGCCTGACGAAAGCCCAAGGCGTGAATCGTGTTTTAAGGGTTGAACCTAAAGAATTCACCTATTTCTGGCTCTATGATGAATGGGAAGTGCTCATTACATGACGGGGGGATGGAGATGAGAAGTGTCTGACTGTTGGGTCACACAGGCAGTGACTCCTGGGGCTAGGGACGGGCCCTTTGTTCCAACCCTGCAGTCAGGCCAGGGAGCAGGAGTGTGGTGATGTGACTCCTGCAAGCGAGGGGGTTTGGAGTGGGGAGTCCCCATCTTTGGTGCCAGGAAACTAAACCTCTAGGGAGGGCAGCTCCCCCCCCCCCACATCTCAGAGTGTTCCCATCTCAGAGTGTTCACTCTCTCACATGTGTATATAATTAAGTCTAACAGCTCATGCCTTGATACTCAGGATGTGTCTGTCACTGCCTGTTAACAGAGATGCAGAAGGGTAAGGATAGATGAGGGCTCTGTGTGGGAGGAGGTGAAGGTGTGGGTGGGGAATGATAGGCAGACAGATGAGACACCCAGTGACAAGTCTGGGGGCCCTTGTGAAGGATGAGGTCTGGCTGGGGAGGTAGCACACACCACCAGCTGGGAGTTCAGGGATGGCTCCGTGCTGTGGAGGTGGCAGCTGGGGAAAGTACCCCTGACACCGGCCATCTGTGAGATCCCGTAGCACTGTCTTCCTATGCCAGGCGGGACACCTTGGCCTCCTCATCAGCCCTCCTATGCCAGTCCTGAGCCCTTGGCCAAGCCCAACCAGGCAGGGGCAGCCTGGGACCTGAAGGGTCAGGTGACCTCCTCCCTGGTCCATTGATGCTCGCTTGCTCACTCACTCGCTCACTCACCCATGGGAAGTCCCCACTCTTGGGCCACAGAACTGTTCGGTCCCCTCTTAGACTGAGCTCTCAGAGCTCCCTGGCCCCATGTGACACCTGGATCAGACCTTCCAGTCTCCCTGCTGCCTATATGCTCTGAAAGTTGAACACCATAGCAGGCAAGAGACTATGCCTCGATCAAGTCCAAGGGGAAGGGAGAAGCAGCTGCACTCGCTCTGCTTGGACCACAGGGCTGCACTGTGCTTCATATTTGCTATTTTATACATGGAGCCAGGACACTGACACTGCTCCTCCTGTGACCATGTATGCACTCAGGCCCTCTGCCAAGGTAAAGTCCTTGCTCTGGGGCCAAGGAAACGTGGCCTAGGATGCAGCAGGGCTCCCGAGCCATACTGGCTACCATGAGGAGTCTTCTGGAAGCTGGGTTGCCTCATACTAGCACAGTCCTCCAATGTCACCTACTCAGCCATAGCTATGGCCCTCACTTCCTGGGAGCCACAGTTCTTCTCTCTCATCACCATGTAGCCTGCTCCACTTTTTCCTCATATCCACTCTGAAGCACGCTGTGTGTTGGGCTCCAGAGATCACACAGACTTCCTGTCAGTTGCATAGCACTGCTGGCTGGGGGATGAGTGGCAAGCCAGCTAGGATCACCTGTGGAAACCAGGAGGCTGAGCCATGCTGCACCTGCATCTCCCCTCCATGTAGCTTCCCCTAGGTCCACTGAGGTCAAACAGAGGCTTAACATTCTTATGGCAGAGGAGTGATTCTTCCCTAGTGAGAGATGCCATGAAAAGTATCTAAATATGACCCAGACTACCCTCAACATGTGACACAGGAACAAAAATTGCTGTATCCCCTATGGCCATGGGGTGAAAGCCAGAGGTTGCTCTAAGGGGCCCTTGAGAATCCAGAACAATCCTGGGCAAAGGCCCAGGCAAGGGCAGAGCTGAGGTCCCATCACTTGGGGTTCAGCAATGACTGGACAGGATCAGTCTCCAGCACTGTGAGGGAGCAGGGAGGGGATCCCTGGTGTGGTAGGTGGGTGTTCATAAAGGTCATCAGGTACAGCTGTCACCAGCCACCCTCTCCTCTGGTGTGAAAGGACACCCTAGCCTGTTCCACAGAGGGGAAGATGTGCACAGCACAGCTCGGGATAAAGAGGGAGCCTGGCTTCGCACGCGTGGCCCTCTGGTCCACACTGCGAGATTGTCTAGGAGGGGTGAGTGTGGACTCTCTCCCTGCCCTGTTTCCTCGGTGGTGCCTAAGGAGCAGAAAATGCCTTCTGTGACAACATGCCTTTCCACACGAGCACATCCAAGGTCACCATGGGAGGACCACAGAAGGAGTCGCACTGATGCTTCATACTCACTCATTTGTCAGTCTGCTGGGGACACAGCAATTAGGGCAGCCTTGAAGACATGGACTCCATCAAGGCTATGCTTGGAGGGGACACAGCCAGTGACAAAAGGCACTCACCGCAGTCACTGCTGAGAGGGCCCATAAGCGTCCCAGTACTTGCTATCAGCCTGGGGGTGAAGTCAAGTGACAGGGACCTTCCACATGCCATCTTCCAGAGCACCCTCATCCTGTCCCACCAACTGGGTGTGGTGAGGAGACTCTGCACTCACTCCTGCAGTGAGGTGCTCCTGTCATAGCGGACTCCTCACTCCACATGCCGAAAGGGTGGGGTTCTCAGCCTGCAGCATCAGTGTGAACGCTGAGCTCCCTGCCCAAGTGGGGGCACCGCTGCTGCACCCTGACCTCTGACCACTGCTTCTGAAGCCTAGAGCTGTGTGTGCATGAACTGAACAAAGGTCCTCCACAATGCCCATGTCCTGAGGTTGGGCTTCCTGTACGGCACAGGCCCATAGATGAAGGTAAGGGTTTCAAGAAGGGAAGAGTGTCCCGGATGTTCATGCAGACCTTGAACACGACTGTCTGTGTCCTCTGACTTGCTCAGAGGATAGGGTAGGGTAATACAGGGCTGAGGGATCAGCTGGGAGCAAGGAAGGCTGGCAGCCCCTGGAAGCAGGGGGGCTCACGGCATCAGGGTCACCCTTGAACCTCATTCATTAGTAAAAGCAGGCTGTGTCTCCAGCTGGAAATCCAGAGCCTGGGAGCCCCTCCTGACCAGAGAGGACATGTCCAGGACAGTAGAACCAGAGCTCGGAGGAAGGGCTTGGGGAAGCTTCTCAAGCTTGTAGGGGCATGGTCCTTCTCTGTGCTCAGAGTCCCCAGTGCTCACAGTGGCCTTCTGATGACTGAGCCTCTCCGGGTCAGGATAGGGGCACCTGCAAACCCTCTGCCTCGCCCTGCCCCGTGCCTATGCAGGCATCACCAATCCTCATCACAGCCTCTCTGCTTGGCCCTTAGCAGCCTCCAATCCTTCCAGCACAGGGCCACAGGCAGTGTGGGGTGAGCTCTCCACGGTGCTGCCATGGCCCAGCCACATGTCTCCCCCTCTGAGGCTTGGGCTGATGGGAGCTGCTGGGCTGGCCAACCAGCCCTGGCAAAGGCTCTGCATTCACCCACTGCCTTCTGTGCCATGTCTCCAGGCCCTGCTCTTTGCTTTTGGTTCAAGACTATCCAGGCAGATTTTTCTCCTCCACCAGCATTGGTGCCTCCCCATCAGGCTCCTCTCTCCAGCTGATTGGCCCAGTTTTCTGCCCTCAAGAGCAATAGCTGCCTTGCTTCCCAAGAGTGTAGCATAGCTAGCCAGCTATGACAGACTCACTGACCTACCCAGTGCCCCACAAAGGAGTCAGATCTGATGTCACCCATCCTAGATCAGTGTCACATACACCCTTCTCTGTGCTTATAGGATTTTTCTTAGGTTGCAGGTAGAGGTCAGTGTCAGTCAGCTTTCTGCTAGTGTAACAGAACACCCAAGGTGAAAAGTTTATACAGAACAAAGGTTAGGTTGGCTCACAGTTTGAGAGTTTCAGCCTCTGTCCCCTGGCCCTGCTGTTTGAGGCCTGTGGTAGCAAGATTGAGTGGTGCTGCATTGTGGTGGCTGAGAAAATAAAGAGGAAGAGCCAGCATTGTGGAGTCCCCTCAGGGCCAGGTCTCATGACCCAGGCTGCCCATTAAGCTCCACTACCTCCCTATGAATAGCTTCATGCTAGGGACTACCCCCTGAACATACCAGTGCTGGGGGTCCCTAGAGGTGCAGATCTAGCAGGGTCATCCCAACCCAGGGCCCAGGTGCCTGGGGAGCTGCTGTTCATTCTGTCCCTGGTGTCCCCATGTGCAGATAAGCCTGACATTCCTCACCCCGCTGGGGCCCTTCTGCTCATGCAGTCCTTCTCATGAGCCTGTTCAGACTGGGAAGGACACAAGCAGCATTCATCTTGCCAGGGGAATCACAGCTCCATGGAGCACTAGGGATTTTCTGACTTCTGAAATCTTCCCCCACTTTCAAGAATCTTTTGCATTCTGGAGAAGCTGGAAGCTTTGAAAGGATTCTGGATGCAAACATCAGGGTCTAAAGTCATTCCTAGAGGGCATCAGGGAAATCATGGGAACACAGAAAGAGAACACATGTGGACTGAAAGGAAGTGAGCTTGACAGCAGACCTGTCAGGAGCACCTGGTCTCAGGCTCTGACCTCTCTCTTTCTGGGCCACTGCTGCACAGCTGGACACTCCCCAAGTAGCTGCCCCAGCAGATGTGTGTCTAATCCGTGTGGCAGGGGCTGTGCAATCCATGTGGGTATCAGTGGTGAAAGCTATAGGTGTGGAGCAGAGGCACTGTGCCTGGGTGACATGGAGAGCAGTGGTCACTGTCCAGGTCACGTTAGGAGTGTCACTGGCATCTCCCTTGGTGAGAGTAATTATTTGGAACACTCCTCTGAAAACCAAGAGTCCAGTTGAGTATCCAGGGCTCCACCCCTTGGTGGCTTCCCAGGAGTCAGGATTCAGAGACCACAGCTGGGGATGTCCAGGCTCACAGAGCACGAGTGTGAGATAGCAGTTACAGGTGGGCTTGTGTGGCAGTCTATCATTCTCGTGCGGCAGGCTCAAGCCCCTGTTCAGATAAGGCTCGATTTCCACATGGGCAGAGAGGAGCCCTGGGCCCCCACAGACCCCTGCCCACACTGTGGGTCAGTGTCCCAGAACAGGATTCCTGCGCTGCCACTCATTAGCTCTGGGACCTGACCCTTGGTGCTCCCCTGTGGGTCTCTAATGCCTACAAAGGTAGCAGACAGGGGCAAGGGCTTTGCTGTCTCCTTTCTCAGAAATGATTTACTCTGTACGCAGGCAAACCCATGATCAGATATAGATGTACAAGAACACAGATGGAGCTAAAGGATGCAGGGAGCACAGAGGCAGCTGGAGCGCACATAAAACAAAACCAACCCCTGGCTAGACCAAGCCACCAGATTTGGATTGAAGCCCCTAGCAGCCCATGCAAAGACAAGGAATAAAGAGCGAGCAGTGCCCTTGGCCTCCCTAGGCAGCTGACCCATCACATTGCACCTTCCCTTCTGGTCACCGTATCACCAGGCTGCGATGCGGTCAGGTGTGATGGGACTGCCAGAGAGTGCCAGGCAGGAGGCCGCTTGTTGACGACACATGGCAGCAGCTGGCTCCCCTGGCTCCTGAGTCTACTCTCTGACTCTGGTGCTTTAACTAAAAAAATCTAATCTAACTTCCCTGCAACATCTGCAGGGACTGGCTCCAGGTAACCCTGCAGTATCTAAGCCAGAGGATACTCAAATCCCTCAAGTGGGATGATGTAGGATTTGCATATAATCTACACACATCCTCCTAAGTCCTTCAGATCTCATGACTGTGTACCATACCTAACGCCCTGTAAGTGCCATGTGAATTCTCATCACATTACACTGTTACAGAAGAGATGAGCAAAAGGCAACCTGTACCTGAAGCACAGACACTCAGCACAGGTCTGGCTACCTCTCCCAGGGAGCTGGTGGGGCCCGGAGGACAGCAGATTCGGAGGACAAGTGCATGTCAGTACCCAGGACTCCTCACGAAATCACAGCGTACTCTGAGGCTTCTGGCTATGTGTGGATCACAAAATTTAAAATCCTTTTTGTGGAGTTGGGTCACAGTATCCTCTGCTTCACTGGTTCATACATTGTCTGTGACTGGGACCTGTCAGAAGCTGTCATAAAGGCAAGGGTTTGGGTATAAGTGATAGGTTCCGGTGACCCCAGGGATGAGGGAGGGTGAGGAGAGTGAGCCAAAGGAGGCCAATGTGTGCTGCACTCCAGGAGGGACAGGAGCCATTGTGAAAAGCTGCAGGAGGAAGAGCCTGGAGGAGGAAGAAACAAGAAAGGGCGATGCCAGCAACACAACCCTGCACCCCACTCCTCCTCCCACATCCAGGGTAGAAAGATGGCAGAAGAAAAAAAAAAGCATGTGGATGCTAGAGAGAGCCACAGAGCCACTGTGCGGAGATGCAAAACTAAATACGCCGAGTTGGCTCCCACTGTGCAGGTGGCAGGATGGTCAACAAGCGCCAGCTCTGGGACACCCAGAACACACTGAAGGTCAGAGTCTTAGTTATAGTTCTCAGTTGCAATCATCCCAGGCCAAGGATGCACCAACATTTGAATATATTTTGGGGAGTACCTATGCTGAAAGTCATCCCTGTGGCAATGGGCCACCATGAAGGCTAACTCCTTCTGTAGCATATTATTACGGGAGAAGATGGACTTTTGTCTGTGAACGCTGGGCAGGCAACTTGCCAGGGCTGTGTTGCTTTGCCACACTGTTCTCTCTGCACACTGCACCTCTTTGTTCTCCTTCCTTGCCCCCAACACCTTCCTGATTCTGTATTTGCACCTCAGAAACTCTGATTCTGAGTGGAGACCCCCAGGAGAAGGAGTCTGTGCTGGCACAGAATCTGCACCATGGCTGGATACAGGATCAGTCTGGCCTCGGACTGCAGCGTGCTTCCTGATTCTAGGACCAGAGAAGTTGCCTAAATGTCCATCGCCTTAGCTTCCCCACCTGTGAAGTGGGCGTAGCCAGCCTCATCCTCTGCCTGGGATTGTTTTGACAGCTTAATGAGGCAAGAACTTGCCTTCAGTATCTGGGGCACACTAGCACTGCTGGGATTAGTGTGCTGCTCCGATGGACACATGGGGACTGTGTGTGCAGAGCTAGACCCAACTGTTGCCTTTGCCCAGGAGAGAACCTGTGTTTTAGTTTAGAGATTACTGAAGAGTCACAAAGAGCCAGTCTGCAGTTACAAAAGGGAAAAGGGACACAGGACCCTATAACAATGAGGAGCCAAGCAAGGAAGATTGAGGGGCTGACTGTGCCCCATACAGTGGGGACAGTGGACACGGCTGGGTCCACTGCATCCTCCCAGCACCCAGAGTGGCGTCATGCTACAGACAGCAGCTTCTTCGGGCAAGCATCTGTGTCCACCTGGCAGCTGTTTCTGGTCCTGCCCTTGCTCAGCACATGGGCAGAGCAGGGCAGGGCAGCAGGTGATGCCACAGAGGAGGATCAGCCAACGGCAATGGGCTACCCTGTAGAGGCCACCCCAACCTCCTCCTTGGGTGGGACACTTTGAGGGTCTAAAATCTCTACACCCAAAATCCTTGAAAATTGTAACCCTCAAAGCTCAAAATCCAAGATTTTAAAATAGTGAAAGCCCAAATCCTGAAAACTACAATCTCCTTAAGAAACAGAGAACATAGGAGGGTATAAGAGGGCAGAGAATTGAGTTTAGGGAGGGACCGGCCAGTTGCACAATGTAACATTTGTGTGCTTTGGAATTCTTTCCACTTGATGAAATTCCACAAGAGAGTTTAATGAATTAAAGCCACATTCACCTAAAGAAGCCAGGGAAGCTCCGGACTGACTGGCTTGAAGATAATTACACGCCTAGTAGGAGTAGAAGACATTCACACATCAGCGATCCTGCTCAACAGGAGGATCGCTCCCGCCTGACCTGCAGCCTGCGTCTCGGGGAATGTGAAACGGACTTCCGTTCACCCGAAAAACACAGAGGCATGGCACAGGAGAAGGAAAACTAGAAAGGAATGTTCGTGTCAGTGTGTGGTGAGTCACAGAAGAACTTCAGAAGGAACAGTGTTATGTAGAAAAGTCATGTGAGTGTGGTCTCCATGGAGAGCTGAGCACGAAAGGGACAGAAGAATGGCTTCCCGTCATGATGCACAACATCCCAAAGTGTCAATGACCCCTGATGTCAGATAGAGCTTAGGGACTACTTCTGGACCATTCCCAGCACAGTTCCTGCAACGCACTTTTCATATGCTGATTCCACAGTTCACTGTGTTATATGTTAAGTCTTTACACCTGCTCTAGTACTGGGGGGTAGAAACTACATGAAGACTTTCTAGGGTTCTAAGTCACTTTTGGCTTCATCACCATGTCCATTTGGGGTGTAGTGGTCACACGTGTTGACAGAACTATGGCAGTGCCTCCGTAATGGAAGAGATGTCATTTTTGCACATCTGCATATATTATATACATAGTGTCTCACTGCACAATTCAGACTCATAGTGATCTCATACTAATCCTCCTGTCTCAGCCTCCCTAGTGCAGGGATTAGAGGTGTGCACCACCTCCCCTTGTTCCCAGGCCAGCATGCTACACCTGGGGTTCTGGAGCCCGCACGGCACTGGGTACCGGAGATCAAACTTGGGACCTTGCGTTTGCCAGGCAGGTGCTCAGACTGTCGAGCTACCTCCCCAGCCCCACATCAGCACTATTGAAAGACAAAATTTCTCCAGATCTCAGTTTTTCAAGTGACTGCCGGGCATGGTGGCACATGCCTGTAATCCAAGCACTCGGGAGGCTGAGGCAGGAGGATTGTTGTGAGTTCGAGACCAACCTGAGCTACAAAGTGAGCTTAAGGCCAGCCTGAACTGCATAGTGAGACCCTGCCTCAAAAAAAAAAAAAAAAAAAGAGTTCATCGGAAGATAGATTGTCTCAGCATTTCAGCTGACAGCAGTTATAAGGCGGAGTGCACACAATTACCAACTTTATCAATAGGGATTTGTGCATTTTACTTTTTATAGCTGGTATACTTGAGCATTTCAAGTCACAAACACACACACATTGCCATGGCCTGTTTTGCCATGTACAGTGACCTATGAAACGTCATGTTTTTATGTTTCTCAAATTCTCTTTACAACATTTAAACAAATGTCTTTAAAATAATTTTTTATTTTGTTTTCTAGAATTATTCTTTCAGGAGTTTACACATTAGGGTTTTTGACCATTCAAGAGTTTGCCACATAGGTCAGGACCTCAGAGGCTATGGCTTTGGGGTCTGTGGCCCCAATCTGCTGAGAATGCTCCCCACGTTAGTGACCTCATCAGGGGATGAAAGCTTGAACAAACAGGTTCTTTACTCAGTGCAGATATCTCAGGTGGCTAATAAGCATCCAGATTAAGGTAAACCAATAGTTTTCCTCTGAAACAGAAAAAAGAAGACTTGGGTAAGGGCTTTCTGTAGAACTGCACGGAGTGACTCTACTCGTGTCTGAACAGCACCTGGCTTCAGGGCTGGTGGAAACATAGACATGACACAGCAGGCACCGTGCTCCACTCAGGGGACTTCTTTTATATGTAATTTTTAAAGTTTTATCAGGACACATTTACAGTCATCTTAGGGGGCAGTTACATGCACACATCACAACTTGTTTCTTCTGGGTCAGATGTATGCTGTGTGCTTGTGTCATACCATCTGGTAGAGCCACCATCTCCACACAACATGGTCCTCAGTCCCAGAAGAGATCTGCTCTCTGTCCCCAAAGTTCTGTGAACTCCACAAGAACACAAAGGCAGGTGGAATTCAGTGGAGCAGGCACTAGTGCCCAGTGACTTGGGAGACTGCTGCAACCCATGCTCTCTCATGTGTCAGTTTGTGTCACCCCCTCTATGAAGGATGGGAGAGAGAGGTGGCTGATTCTGAGCTGCTGGGCTCCTCTGCCTGACCCTGGGCACCCAGGTGGGCACCACTGAGAGAGGCAGAGAGAAGGTGGAGCTGATTTGGACTTGGAACGGCTTCAGCTGTGAAATTTCTAGAAAAATAAATCTGAGACACGTTTGTTAAGTTAGAGAAAACAGCTTCAGCCATATTAGATCATTATTCTAACTTCTTACCACTTTCACACCCATCCTGAAGGACAGCAGATTTTCATCTCTTGTCTGGGTGTCCCATGAGCCACAGAAGGACTGCCTATCCCATGGGCCAATTGCTCAATGCATACTGGCAGGCTTGTCCCCATGCACTAAGCCTGTCCTCACCCTGTGGTACACAGCAGGTCATCTCTTCACAAAGATGCATGATAGATATTGAATGAAGAGGAAATGTATGACAGAAGACGCCTAAATGGGCACACAGTGGCACATGCTATAGAAGAGCTCTCTAAGGAGGTAAACTGTGCCCTGATTCTGAGTGACAGTCCCAGACCTGGAAGTCCATGAGGGGCCAGACACAGACCACAGAGGAGGGAAAGGGCCTTGGAGCTACCTGGTGTCCCATAAGAAGCTACGGCTGGATTGGGGCTGATTTCTACTTTTTAAAGATCACTGAGAGTGTGTGCAGTACACTGATTTGCCAGGGACAAGAATCTGGAATTGGAATCTGACTTAGTCAGCTGAGATGGTGCCCGGGATGTGGTGCTCGGGTCAGTGGGCAGAGTGGCCACTTCCCATCTCTTTGGAGGTGAGAGAAGCAGTGTTTGCTAAAACAGGGGAGAACTCTCAGACAACACCCCTGTGTCAGCAGAGATGAATGTATTGGAGTGCCAGGGACACGGGGTGGAGTTCATTAACTTGGTGTGATATCTGAAATGGTGGACAGAATGGGAGCCACTGTACCAAAACGACAGAAGGGAAAGAGAAAGTGGCTTCCTGGGGTAGACAGCCTACGAGTAGCCAGCAGGGCTGCGGTGAACTGAATTTAGGATGACATCATAGCCAAAAGAGAGAGTGTCAAGAGCTATTCACCTGGGAAAGGGAATTCCGGTGGAAATGTCTGCTCCCTGGGGAGGGATGGGCCTTGGTGAGGGGCGTGGCACAACCCCACAGGAGCAGCCTTGTGCTCCGTGACAGATCATCTCATCCCTGCCCCGCCAGTCCTGGGTCCCTCACCATCCTGTTCCGTTTGGTATGTAGAACACACGGTTCTGTCCCAGCATTTGCTTGTTTCCCAACCTTCCATGTCACCCTCCCATCTCTGGTGAGCTGAGCACACCTGCCAATTACACACCACATTTTCAGCGGGTTATGTGATCTCATGGTAAAAAATTTGGGTTTAGTTGAAGAAATCCTGAGTCCTAGTGCACATCCTCCTCGGAAGAAAATATTCTGAGCTGGCTAAAACTCAGTCCTCTTTCATTTTATAGGTTTCTTCTTGAGAAAATACTCTCCTGAGCAGCCCACAAAGACATTCAGGATGTCCCCGGAGAGCACCTTCGAAGCAGTCTGGCTTCAGACATATGGTTCCATTGTGGAGCCCAGGGGCTGTGTCCCTCCAATTCCTGATAGCATTTTCCCAAAGCTCTCTGGCTACATAATAAATGTTAGTTAAGAAAGAGATTTTTTTTTTCTTTGCATTTTAAGGCAGGCTCTTGGCAGCCACTGAGCAGATTGTTAAGTTCACCAAGTGTCCCATTAGAACAGGCTTCATTTCTCCAAGCTGCACTGTTTTGTTTTGAGGAAAAATGTGTGTGTATGTGTGTCTGTTTGTCTGTGTGTGTGTGTGTGTGTGTCTCTGTGTGTGTGTGTGTCTGTGTGTTAATTGCACAGAATTAGAAGCTTGCTTTATTGATGGCCTATAAGTGGGGACACAAGTCCCTTGACGTCATCACGGAAGAATCCTCGCCTCCAACGAGAGTCCAACGTCTCGCCCTCCATGTTGGAGCTGTTTGGAAGCAGTTTTGTCAATGTGATTCAACTGTACAGAATTAACAACACAAACATTCCTGGGGTGGCCTCTGCCCTGGGCTGGGGCTGGCCTTTAGTGACGAACGTGGGGGCTGCCCTGTTGCCTGGGAAGACGGAGACGACTGTGTTACCTCGAGCCAGATAAGGAGGCCGAGAGCCAACAGCACACTTTCTCTCCGAGCCCTGGCTCCTCCGCTACTCCATCCCTTCCACTGCAGCAAAGGGCTGGGTTTGCCTGTGCTGTAGAAGAAACTCATCAGGGCGGATTTCAAGAACAAGACTCATCTCCCTACTGTCATTGTCCTCACAATGATCTTCTGCTGTTTCCTCCAAACTGAGTGGCTCCTTTTGGTTTTGTCCTTTGTTGGTCTCTATGCATCACTCAAGATCCTCTGACCCCCAGCATTCCTTCTTTCTGACCCCTGGGACTCTTCCCTGCTGACTCCCAGGACCCCTCCCCTCTGACCTTGGGTCTGCCTTTCTCCCCCTGGGGCCTGTGTCCCTGTCCTCAGCCTTGATCTCTCTGAGTCTCTTGGGCTCCACGCCAGTGGACCAGGCTCCCAGGACCCACCCATTCCCTCTCTGCGTACCCACTAGTCCATCTAAATGACAGCTCTGGATGCTACCGTAGCTCTGCCATGATTTGTCCTCCAAAGGCTCATGTGCAAGAAGCTTGTCCCAGTGTGGGAGATTGGACAGAATGGTGCCTTCTGAGTGACTTCAAGATCAGTTGTTACAAAGCAGATCCACAATCTCACCAGCCCTTGTATTTCCTCTCTTGTCACATGGCCATCTCTTCTCCCTAGGCTGCTGGCCACTCACACATGTCCCCACAATGTTTGCCAAGGCCATGAGGCCCTCATCAGAGGCCCAATCGATAGGGCTGCCCCATCCTGGGCTTTCTGCCTCCAGACCTGTGAGTCAGGGGACTGTATTTCTTAAAAGAAACATCAACTCTGAGGTGTTTCACCTCAGACCAAGACAGGCGGCTTCAACTAGGACAGGCAGGAGAGACTGAACGATGTGGGTGGCATATGAGTCACAGTCTGAGACTCCAAGGACACCCAGCTCAAAGTGATCATTATGGAGATCACCATCTTGAGCCCTAGAACTACCCACTCCCTGACATGATCCCAAGTGCTCAGAGCACAGACCCAAGCCTGGGACCCCTGAGCTCCATCTTGAGCTGGCTGCCTTTATCCATAGTCGTTTCTGCCACTCCAACCCCTAGGGAAAGCTACCAGCAGCCTCGGCCTGAGTGACAGCGACCGCATCCTGGTCTCTACTTCTCTAGACTCTGGACTGTCCGCTCAGGGCTGAGGCCAGCTTCTGGGACATGGCACTGGGGCTCCAGGATGCTTCCCTCCTGTCTTCACTCCCTTCACTCAGAATCCACGCTTACAAGTGCCTTTCCCTTCTGAGCGCATCCCTGGCTACTCCTGCCCATCCTTCAGGTGTAAAGCCCCACACTCTTGGGACACCACCTTAAGTTCCCCAGGACTGAGCTTAGGGCACCCTCCAATGTTCCCACTCCCCGGGTCACCCGTTACCATGTCACAGGAGCCAAGGCTCAGGAGGCTCCAGGCAATCACCCTCCACGTTGCTTTCCGGTTACAGCCGCAATGTGGATCTCCATTTGCTTTGTCTCATACTTGATCTTCACCGACATTTATGGGTAACTATACCTTGAATTTTCCAGTGCACACTAATAAAAACAGCATCCGAAACCATAAACACTCACAGAAATATTGGCCTAACAGTTCCTTCTATGGCCCTTCCTTACAAAAATGCTTTTTATAAAAATCCTCAAGCTGAAATCTCACTGCTGTCCAGTGGAATGTTCAGATTGCCCCTCTAGAGATAAGTGTTTCTCAGAGAGGTTGAGTGGGTCCTTGTGGACCCTGCAGCTGTACATAAAGCAGTGCAGTGGAGGGGGTGTAACAGCAGATGGGCCTTGCATGAACAAATGGAAGGGGTAACGGAAGTGTCCTGTTTTCATGGGAGCTAGTGAGCCCCTCAGAATTGGCATCCACCCAGAACTCCATCTCCCTGCTCACACCAGAGCATTCACTACCCACGAGCTCCCCCTATCCAAGCCTCCTCTGAACCTCAATTCCTGCTCTCTGCAGTGAGACCCTCGTTTGACCTCATCCCACTCCCAAGTCTCCTGGGGCTCGGAAGCTGACAGCTGTGTTCCATATGATGTTGATCCTCTGTCTTTATGAAAACATCCTCAAGATGTTGAGTCAGATGCATGGATTCCAAGACTCTGGCTCTGTCTGAGCACAGAAGGCCTCGGAATCACCCTGCGGGGTCTGCACTTGGCTTGCACAGTTGGGGTTGGAATGTAGACAGTGTGGCTCGGTTCTGGGCTGCACACTGGTGGCGAGGTGTTAACAGCCTTTCGGGCCCCTCAGGAGTCATTATTGTGTGTGAGTTCCTGCTATTAAACGGAGGGCCCTAGGGGAGCTGTCTCTAGATTCTTGATGCCCTGAACAAAGAATTGAGTGGGACACTCAGAAAGAACACAAGAGTAAGATTTATTGGAAGCAGATGAAGCTAAATGGCCAGGGAGGGGTGCTCACAGCCGGATAGGAGCAGGCACTGGGTCTCTTAAGGTCTTAGGATTATGCAAGGACCTAATGCTAGGGTCCAGCCTGACCTTGCTTGTCTGTTAGAGGGGTGGAGGATGACCATATAAGATTTTTAGAGAAAACATCATGACATCCAAACCAAACCAAATGGGGTTGGGTGCCTGCTAAAACCCCAAACCAAATGGGGTTGGGTGCCTGCTAGGATGGAGTACTTGAGGTCCTGGGTGGATGGAGCGACTTTCAGCTCTTGATTTTTCCTGTGTTTTGGCAGCTTTCCTTGCTCTGTCCAGTTTCTCCATTCTTGTCCCCCAACTTTCATTGCATGCTTGTCCTTGCTGTACCTCCACCTCCTACCTCAAGCAAGGGAGCCTGAGCTGAACATTTCCTCCTCTAGAAACCAGAGATGAGGAGAAGTGAAATGATTGTCCACAACCCACCACAACAGAGGGGAAGACCCAAGTGGGATCCTCGAAATCCCATGCCCCTCTCGGCACTGCCACAGTCCACACTGTCATGGTTGGACTGTTGAGGTGTCCACATGGATTCAACAAGATCACCCTGGATGGGTCACTTTTCACTGCAGCTCAAGGCAACAAAGGGAGCCCATTTGCTTGGAAATAACCCTGACCTCCTGATTCAGGATGAAGGGGGTTTCATGATGTCCCTCAGTAAGGAAGCATACTTCAGGGAGGCATTTGCTTAGCCAAAATGTCTTCAACTCCAGACTGGCGTCATAGGTTATTAGTCTTTGTGGTCAAGGGTCATTATTGCAAAACACTTGATGTAATCTTCCTCTAGTGGCCTTTAAACACTTCCCCTTGCCTCAACTATCCTGAATATAGTCAGAGTTGACCATGGCCCATGCACTATTATTGCACAGCTATCCTATTCCCAAATAAACATCCTCACTCCTTATAGAATCTCTTTCTGATCATCTGCAGTGTTTATCCATGTGTTTCTATGCATCAGTCATTCATTTATTTTGGTTTTTGAATAGGGGGACCATGAACACATCCTACTGATAAGCACTTGGAAGACTTGTGCTTTGGGGCTGTTTAGAAATAAGGATGCTAGGAATATCCTTGTATGAGAGGTTTTGCAGACATATGCCTTACTCTTCTTGGGTAAATGCTAATCACAGACTTGCTTGGTTGATGGATGTTTAATTTTATTTAAAAACACTGAATGAGATGGTCTAAAAATGGAAAGTTCCATTTTGCTTCTCAGAGCTGAAAGGGAGTTTTGGTTCTTTGGTCATTGAGTCTACACAAGTCGCATAATCCTCTTCTGGATCATTGGTCTTGGCTTCCTGCTCTGCTCTTTACAGGACCAATGGCCTAGGTAGGGCTCATGTGAGTTTGAGTCTGATGACTTTTGTACAAGCAAGAGAACACTAGCCCACTCACATCACCCATCTATAGGATTCTGGAGAACTGGCAAAATGATCCAACTGGTCCGGAAGTCAGGCTGATAGCCTTGGTTAGCACAGGGAATGCCCAGGAGGAGGAGACACAGTTCGGTGAACTGTTCTGTGCTTGTACCCAGGGTGATTCACACTGATGGGCACCACACACAGAACTCAGGGCAAACACACAGGAGCTGTGGCTTTGTTCACATTTACAGCGTAAAAGGTGCTTTTATATCTGGCTCCATTCCTAAGCCATGAGTCCAAGGGAGCCCTGGAAGGTTTACCGGGGCCCAGCTGCATTTGGATACATGGGTCTGGGTTACACCTGTATTGAGCAGCAGCCATGTGTCCCAAGGAGCAGTAGTTTTGCCTTGCTGCCCAGAGCCTTCTGGCCTCCCTGTGACTGTGCAGTGGCCAGCAAGCAGCTTCTGGGTGCTTCTGTGTTCAGAGCCTGCTGCTTAAGGATGACAACACTTTCCCAGTGGGCTGTGGTGGCTGCGCAATGCAGCCTTGACGCTGGCTTGCAGAGGTCCCAGAGCTGCCAGTGCGCTTTATCTCCGGTTCACAAGTGCTAAGTGCTGGGGTGCAGAGCCAAGAACAATCCTGCCAGAGGATGAGAAACACATGTTTCCCAACCACAGGAAGACTAAGCCTGAGACCTTCTGGGAGAAGCCTCACAGCTGCACAGTTATCTAGGTAATTCCCACAGAGAAGGAGAGGTGGACACCCATGATAGAAAGCCTGAACCAATAAACCATCTGGTCTCGTCAAGGAGACTGCAAACCCTCAGTGAGCCTGGACTTCTCCTGGGGGAGAGCAGCTACCTAGAATGGATACTGTGGAGCCTTCCCCACTCTGGTGATGGCGAGGTGGATGTCAGTGGTCTTGGCAAGCACAGAAGGCAAGACTTTCATCTTTTGGAGCATGCAGAGACCACTGCCGAGGCTAGGACCAAGTGCTGGGCCCACTCACCAGTTCAGAGGCATGGCCCTCCCAAGCCCAGTGAGGGAGCTCATGGTTGCTTCACATATAACTCTTCTAATTTTAGGGCTAATTATGCTCTATATGACACTTCCTCTGGAAGGGGTGGGCCAAGTCAGGTGTCCTGCTGGGCCATGACTCCTGTGCATCCCCAGCTCTAGATTCTCAGAGCCCAAGTACTTTACAAGACCCGGTTCCAGCCTATCAGGCCATGGCCACTCTTCCCTGGCCACTCCCACCCTGTGGAGTGTACTTTCTTTCCAATTAGTCTGATTGTGGCCATTCCTGATGTCTTGCACTGTTCTTCACTCAGGACATCAAGAACCCGGCAACGCTGGTCGGGGCTGTAACACTGCCACATACCCCAGCTTAGTCCAGCCTGTTGTCCTAGCCACTTTTCTTTCATTGCTGAGATGAAATACCCAATACCCAACATTAAGGGAGGAAAGGCTTATTGAGCTCATGATTTGTGGAGCCAGTCTGCAATCAGCTGGCTCCAAGGCAGGGCAGCAGGGCAGAAGGGCAACCATTCAAGGCTGTAGAAAGCAGCAAAATAACAAGAGCCAAAGGGGGAAAGACCAGGCATCGTTTCCACTCTTATATTATAGACAGGCTACCACCTCCTAGGGTGGGTGTAGCACTCATACCTCATCTCTGTGCCCTATTTCACAGGATGAGAGTGCTTACAAAGTGAGGACCCTGTCCCCTGTTGAGTTGCTTAGTTAAATTTCTAAACTTCCCAAGTTGACACAACATATCAACTATTATTCCTGTTCCAGGAACATAACACATTTTTTCATCATAAAGCAGCACATAACCATGAGTGTATCAACAATGAGATATAAAATATTGAATTTTTAGTATTTATGGTTTATATAAGATAGCATCAAAATTTTCAGTCCCACTCATCTTGGTGTACAAAGTCTAAAAAGAACAACAGAAATATATTTCCATATGAACTACAATGAAAATGCCAAGAGGGGCCAGTGAGGTAGCTCAGACACCTGCTTAGGCAGGTTTAGGAAAGCACAGGGACCATGGTCTGATTCCTGAAGCCACATGCCATGCCAGCCCTGCCCCCCCCCGGGGTGTACCGAGCCGGCCAGAGTCCAGGTGTTGTGGCACCCGCCGGTAGTCCCAGTGCTGCAGAGGCTGAAAGCGGAAGGATCACCGTGAGTCCGAGCTGCATAGAGACCCTGCAATAACCAAACACATTGATAATAATAATAATAATAATAATAATAATAATTAATAATGCAAAATACCAAGAGCACTCTACAAAAAAATAAATAATCTTTACTTCAATTATGACACCTAGGACAGGCTGCACTCATGAAAACTCCACGCATCGCTTGTACTAGCAACGCATTTTGTGTTCCTGATCTTTTTATGGTAAGTATGTGACATGTGACCGGCCTTGCTGCTTGTCAGAAGGTTCTTATTACATTAGGCAATGTGTAATTAAGACAAACATAAACTATCAATAAAATAGAGTATTAAATTCTTAATATGTTTTGCGCCTTTAGAACAAACACCAACATTTTCTCATCTGTTGTGTATTTGCTTACAAAACCAAAAAGGTATCAACACAAATAAATTCCTATGTAGACTACAAGGATAATACCAAGAGCACTCTCCAAAAAAAAATCCTAACGTGTTTAGGATTGAATAAAGCACAGCCATTGGCCAAAGCCCTGTGTTTCAAGTGACATCATAGTTGCTACACAACTCGTTGATGGCATCTACTCTATATTTGGTTTTGTTGTAAAATGTTACCATTGCAGGCTTCTGTGTTGTTGAGGTTCCCTCTATCAATATTGCCATTATAGCTCATGGGCAAAACAGCAAGATCTGTTTTTATTTGCCATATATAAGACCAATGTAAATCTTTCTGAAATCCAAAGACTGTATTATGCAATTGTCTGCTTTGAAATTACATTGCATTTAGAATTTCTGCCTTGTTCCTGCTTATAAGTCCTGCACTAGTCAACTTGTGCTCTTTTATCACATGTGACATCAATTAGAAATCAGTAAACCGATTGTGAAATGTCACATTCTGATTAGTTCGGGAGATAGGAGCATCAGATCGGTTCACAACATCATTTGGTTTGTTACGATGTGAATAAGGAATTGATGGCTGCATTTCAGAATAAATATCTAAACAGAAAGCATTTACAAGGCCACAAAATCTGTTGCCATATTTTGATGCTAGCTCTTTCATAAGTCATTTACATTCCTCCAATTACCATCAAAACTCCTGGACTGTGTTGGAGTGTTTCGCTGAATTCAAGCACCTATAGTATTTAAATGCCAACAGAATACCCATCTCTGGCAGGACCAAACAAAAAAAGGGGATACAAAGGAAGAATCACTTTGTATTTGTATATACAGAATAGTTAGGATAGATATACAGCTACTTTCACTTAATTCTATGAGAAGAAAGATTTGTACTAATGGTGTTTGGACAGAATATCCTGTCTGCTTCTTGTACTATGGATAACCACTAAGAAGATAACATAAAATGTATAATTATTGAAAATGTCCTATTAATCAGCTTTGAAAAAAAATAAATAATTCTATGCAATTAGAAAAAAAAAAAAAAAAAAACTCCCTCCTAAGTCCAACAGACCCAACAGACCTTTGAATAGTTTCAGCTCAGCTAGTGAAGTGTTGTAATAAATACATTCTTTAATATGGCTATTGG
Source organism: Ctenomys sociabilis (assembly GCA_004027165.1). Lineage (NCBI taxonomy): Eukaryota > Metazoa > Chordata > Mammalia > Rodentia > Ctenomyidae > Ctenomys > Ctenomys sociabilis. Next base: position 68,335 of record PVKA01002170.1, read on the forward strand.
TGTATACAGAATATTTTATGTGGATCTCAGTCCTTGTGTACTTCATGACATTTTGTTGCATTTCATCTGTTAACATTTCCAACACTGAAAGGCAGTGCTGGCATTCTGTCCAACACATTTCACCCCTGCTGAGATCCTTGCTGTACTTTAGGACCTCGTTCAAACACTGGCTTGCTCCGTTTGGTTGTGTGACCACTTTGCAACATCTTGCCTAGTCAAATATGTACTCACACTGCTATTCTTTTCTCATCATCTGGATCAAGGAGGTACTCATTCCCTGGGTCTGTATTAGTGTATTCTTGCTCCATTTCATTGTCACAGGAACTTTGGCTCATGTGGCCAACGTCAAAGAAATCATCATTATCATCACCATCCCCTGCATCACTCTTACGTCATAAAAACAGGCATTCTTTTCCATACTGGAGCATCACTGTTATGAGTAATAAATGAGTAGTCTGATGATTCACTTTTGACTTACTCTCAAACTTGCAAATCTATTTTTCGTGTGCTACTGTACTGAACTGCGTACTTCTACCAGAAAAATCAATAGAAAACTTTAAAAAAAAGTCCTCTGCGATGCTCAAGTAGAACAACGCAAAGACTTTTCCATCAAGCATCCTATGGGCGTAAATCCTGGTTTGATACTTTTGCTCATGTGAGCACACTGTACCTTTCATTGTACCCAGTGGGTAAACACACGCAGAAAGGTACCAAGGCACATAGCCGGCTACTATTAGGCTAAAGTAAAAACTTAGAAAGGAAAATTAAGGTCTGGGCTTGTGGGACTCAGTGTTGTGCATTATGTTAGACCTGCTCAGAACATTCACATCAGCGACAGTTGGGCAAACACATCTGGCTCAAGCCTGTGCATAACAGAGCACAGGGAAGCTCATGTCCTGCCCTGCGTACCCATAGCCAGAACATGCTGGCCACGCAGTACACCATGGAGAACAGGCCGCTGGCTTCCAGAGCAGGCATGTGGGCTGATCACTAGCTTGGAAAAAAATCCACATCTAAAACTCACAATGAAACTCTTATTAAACGTATAATGCTTTTACAGTTACTAGGTTGAAAAATCAAAAGTCTAACTCTGGGAGATGGTCCGGATACATCTGTGCAGACAAACTTGTAACATTACAAACTAATCCCACATTATTATACTATTTTTCATGAGAAATTTTTCTCTCAATGAATGTTCTCCTATTATAAAGTTAACATTAGGAGCACAATATTTCAGAAGATTCTATTATTAGTCACTAGTAACCAGTCATTACTGGTTTAGTCACTTACCTAGCCACTCATGCCCTAGCTGTACTAAGCCTTAGTTTTAGGATAAGTCTTTAGGGGAAGCTAGATCTGATACTTTGAAATATCTTTTCTTAGTTACTGGAACTCCATTTGGAGTGACGCCTTTGACAGCTTCCCACTTGAAAGGCACATGTGGGTAAAGGTGGGGAATTAGACAAGATCATCCTCCCACTACAATCTGACACTATGCACATCACTGTCATCAGCACGAGACACCAAGCCCTCAGGGAGCCCTCCCAGGAAGCCAACCTTCTCCTCTGAGGTGGGAATGCTGGTGGAATGCACCCGTTGCTTCTTCTAAGCTGGGAGCAAAGGGCGGAGGAAGCTGTAAGCAGCCGCAGCTGTGCATCTACAACCCGGCACTGTTACACAGCAGCAAAGTGAAATGCCAATGGACTCAGGTAGGAGCTGAGAGCTGCCAGTGGGAGGCTGAGGTGGTGGGCCAGCCTCAGGCTGGGGCCCTTGAGGAAAAATAGGACCGTGTTCTGATGAGATTAGAATGTGCACCTCAACCCACCGAGAGAAGTCCGGTCAGGGCTTCTGGTAAAATGGGTGGGTGGAAAGCAGAGTGAGACATCCAGCCAAGTCTTCATGATCTTCCTGGGGTCAGATCCACCCCTCACATTGTTCCAAAGGTAACTATGCCTGAGTCCACTGATGCGAAGGTGTGGAACAAGGTGTCTAATTCCCAAATCAGACATGGGCCATGATTCACCTTGATGGAGAAAAATTAAAAATATCTGTATGACCTTGACCTTTGAATGTTGGTGAAATCACAAGGACTGAGCAAACTGGGGTCTGTGGCAGTTCTGATGAGAGGGAGAAGTCAGAAAGAAGAGCCTTCTAAATCACTCAACATTTATTGGACCCATTTTCCTGCAGGTGTTTCAGGGAGGTGACCAATTACGCTTTGTGATCGAGGTCATTGCCTGACTTGGGCTCCTCTGAGCCTTTCCAATCTGAAGCAGGGTCCCTGGCTGAGATGACTGTGCCTCCGGGGACTATCTGACAAGTCTGACAGGGACATTTTTGTTGTCACCCTGGGACAGTGAGCAGCTGCTGCTGTCCCTGGTGGGTGGATTCCAGGGACACTACTCACACCATGGAACACAGGAAAGTCCGGCAAATTTATCAGAATTGGGTCAAGCCCAGATCCAATGTCAAAATATAGGTGAATTTCTTAGTCTATGAACATGTCAAAATCGACAGACTCCAATTTAAACTGTCAAACATTAGTTCTAGTGAATTAAAATTACAATGATCCAAACTTAATATTTTTTTTTAAAAAAAGTAAATAAAAGGAAAGGAAAAGAAAGAAAAAGTGTGTGTGTGTGTGTGTGTGTGTGTGTATGAGATATCTAAGATAATTATACCACTAATTTTATTAGGTCATTAAAAAGAGAAGTTTGTGTATATATTGTTTGATATTTTTATGCCTATATCTTGTAATCTGAGCAACCACCATGAAGACATACAGAATATCTGCTGCTATTTTTCAATATGTATTTCTACTTGTCTCAAACTCAACCTTAACCTGAAAGTTGATTCCATTTTTAATTGAATTTCATTGTATTTTATTGAATTTATTGGCATTGGTATGATTATTTCATCTCCCATCTTTCCAACTGACAAATAGGATTGATAAGCCAAACTCAGATATAACTGCCCAATACTATATTCATACTAGAAACAATTTGTAAACTACATCAGAAGTCACATTGTTAGAAAAGTTGAATTTTATTTTTAGTTTTAATGTATAAAATTCCAATTTTGGGCTGGTCAGATAGCTCGGTGGATTAAAGCACCTGCTTAGGAAGACAAAGGGACGGAGTTCCGTCCCTAGTGTGCTGTGCCAGCCCTTGGGGCACGCTGACACTGGGCGTGGTGGCACATACCTGCAATCCCAGCACTTGGGAGGCCGGAAACAGGAGGATCACTGCAAGTCTGATCTGTGTAGTGAGACCCTGTACTAAAAACACATTTAAAAAATTCTGATGCTGAAATCAGGAATCCATATGAAATACTAAAATTTTTAACAAAACCAAGCTACCTGAAAGTCCCTAAACACATTTTACATTCAGAACCATATTTTTGGTCTCATCATAAAGTATCTCCAATTAAATTTTCTTAGAAACAAACAAAAAAATACAGAGTATGTTAGCCATTATTGTGTTTTGAAACTATAATTTTTATTCTTTTCTCTTTAAAATAAAATTATATATATATATAACAAGAAAATCTAAGTGCCTGGCTAGGCAAGCACAAGGGCCTGGGACAGATCTGGGTGTGCTACAAGTCACCGAAACTTGGCATGGTGGTGCACATCTGTAATGCCAGTGCTGAGGAGGCTGAAACATGATCACTATGAGTCTGAGCTGCATAGCGAGACCCTGTACCAAATACACGAAATACATATATGACTGAGGACATAGCTCAGTATCATAGGTGCCTGCCTGGCAAGCACAAGGTCCCAAGGTTGATCCCAAGTACCATGCACATGCACACACAACAGAAGTTTTCCCAACATATTTTGTTTTCCTCAAAATGGTTACAGTTTTCTATTAGGAATAAAGGAAAAAATTTCAAATTATAAGTAGTATGCATAAACTTAGAAATAAATGTTCCAACAGATATTTGCATTTATTTATAATGAAACTTGGCATGGTGGTGCATGTCTGTAATGCCAGTGCTGAGCATTTTAAAATTTAAAAGAAATTTAAATTTTTTGAATGAGTCGAGCCACCTGCAGTCCTGCCGCTCGCAGTCCACCCAAGTATCAATAAACTTCCAGGCCCAGAAGATGGCCCAGGGGCTGCCAGCCAAGCTGGCCATGTTTGCTCACATACTGATGATGAAAGGGACAGGAACACTGTGGGGCTCCTAGGACCTTTCTGTCTAATGAGGGATGCCAAGTGACCAGCTGGGCAGGGTGAGGGGATGCTGCCCGGAAGGTGCTGCCGGGGGGCTGTCACTGCAAACGAGAGGTACCACAGCACCATGTACGGGGCAGCAGTGAGAGCCCCGGGCAGTGAGAGCCCGGGCCAGGCCTTCACCATTGCCCTCCGCAGAGGTTACGTCTGCGTGTCTCTGACATTCCTCCTGCCATGGAGGGGCCCCGCTCCTTGCCCCTTGAAGGTGGGCTGTTCTTGACCCGTTTCTAGTGAGTGCCAGTGGCAGAAAAGATGCTGTGTGACTTTCCAGCTGGTTCGAGTTTGCTCACTTGCTCTCTCCCTCCCACTTCTTCGCTCCTTTCTCTCCTTCTCCATGGTGGCAGCCATGGTGTGAGATCAGGGAAGATACCCATGTGACTCCGCCTGGGAGATGTTTTCAGATCACCCAAGGCTCCCAGGTCACCACGCAGAGCCAGCTGCCCACTGTGTGTCTTGTCTGAACTCTTTGGCCTATAGAAACCAGTGGAAATCATGTATAATTTTTGTATTTTGACCATCAACTTGAGGATAACTTGTTGTGCAGCAATAGACAATTAATAAACTACCACATTTTAAAAACAAAAAATTTAAAGGAATTTCTTGAAGTCATGAAAGCCTTAAAAATGTGCACACCACAGAGCATTAGGAGGTGCAGAGCTAAGGAAAGGAGGTTGGGGTGCTTGTTTCTGAAGTGTGAAGAAATCCACAGAGCAAAAAGCAGAAAGCACATTTTACAACATAAAAACCACAAGGACCAAGTTCAGTTGTGGATGTAGATACAGACATCAACAGATTAATATAATCCCTTAGTTATGGGGATTGATCGGGCCTGTAAATCTCCCAAATGAGTGGAAAGGGAAGGCTTAAATAAATGAGCCACGCAGTATGATTTTAGGGCTCCAGGGGGATCAAAATCCTCTAACAAAATCTGACATTCTCTGGGAGCTAAGACTAGGATCTACTCTGGGCAGCCTGTGTTTATTGAGGTGTCAAAACAAGGGAAAGGAATGTTGAATAAATGCAGATCTGCTCAAGGACTTCTCCAGGTATGACATTAATTTAGGAGAACAATGTCATCTCCAGCAAGGTCTCCATGCAGAAGAGAGACACCTGAGGTTTCAGTCTTTACATAGTTGGTTGAGGTTAGAGTCAGGCGTCCTTTGCCGCAGCCTTGTCTTGTCCTTTGAAGCTACCCAGCTTCACCTGCCATTATAGGCCTCAGTCTTGGCCAGAGATACACAGAGGCTCACTTACTATGAGTCTGCTGTCCATCTCCAGACTAGGCCTTGGATGGACTCACACATGAACATGGAAGCCAACAGGTTAATTTAAAGCCTGCTCAGAGCTGCTGCCTAGTAGTCTCCATCAGCCATCTGGCTTACGGGGTCAATGTGCTTCAGAAACAGCCTCCTGAGCAAAGCAAGCCACCCTCTCTGAGCTGGAGCTGTATGCAGACATGGGGCTCTGTAACCATGTGTCTCACATTTTGCAAGTGAGAGAGGAGTATTGTAGGCTGGGCGCCCTACTATGGCTCCCGTCCAGAGGGTGCTCACAGTGAGTCAGGGCCTTTCAGAGGAGCTTGCTTTCCTGTGGAACAAGGATGCAGAGGCTGCTTTCGCTAACAAGAACTGACCTCCCATTGGTCCAGCAGATGGAGGTCCCAAAGGAGGTTGAGGGTGAGGACTGTGTGGCCTCTCCACTTCCCTCTGTGTCTGCCTCCTTGACGCTGAGTCACTCCATCCTTTGTCCTTTAGTCACCTGTGAGTCTGGGAACAGTGGTTCTGATGAATAAAGACCTTGGGATGGGTTGGAATGTTTTCCTCAGGCACTGACAAGGCCCACCCTGCCCAGTGCTGCAGTAAGAAACCAGCTGGAGCAGGAGTGCTGATCGGTGAAACTGCTTAACTCTGCCTGCTTCCAGCCCCCTGTTTCTGTAACCTTTGACCTGAGCTCTGAAAACCCTAGAACAAGGCTGAGGACACCAGACCCCCTTATCTTCCCAGTACAGTTGCATTGGGTGAATTCCTTTTCTGCCTTTCGCAGTTATTCTCCCCCTTAGGTTTTTGAGAGGAGTGGCCAAAACTGGTTTGTTTGGGACTCTCCAGGGTCAAATACTGTGGTAATATCTGCATTAATGTGTCTTTAAAACAATCACATTTACTTGAAGCCAGCCTCCCCCATTTCCTTCTTTCCTTCTCTAGTGCTAGGAATCAAACCCAGGACCTCACACATTAACCAAACCCCCTACAGCCCTACTACCAAGCTGCACCCCAGCCCTTGGCTGGAACAGTGACACATCTCAACCTCATGCCACATTCTCTATACCTGGTCAGTGACAGCACAGAATCCTTTAGCCTACGTCAGATCCTGGTCCAGTTGTTACTGGCAAGGACCCCAGCAGCTGGTTCAGAGAGGACACAGATATGAATGCAAATAGCTTCTGAGGAGGCAATCCAAGCTGGGAGAGTGTCACAGAGGCCATCATACTCAGTGAAACAGAACCCAGAAAGCAGCACCCACAGGGAAGAAGTGGAGATTGGAGCCTTGTCCGTTGTCCATGGAAGGGTACAATGATGACTCCTCTTAGAACCGACATGATGGCTCCTCTAAAACCCTAAAAATAGAATTACCAGAAAGAGTAGCAAAGTCACTTCTGGCTAGAAATCCTGAAGAGCTGGGGTTGGAATGTGCACACTGTATTCACAGCGGTGTTGATCCCAGCCGCTGACACATGGACACAGCGCAGTGTCCCTCACTGGATGAGCACAGTGTGGTCTCTCCATAGCACACAGTATTATCTGGTCTTACAAAGAAGAAAATTCTGATGCAGGCTAAACCCTGGATGAACCATGAGGACACTGTGTTTAGTGCTAGAAGTCACAAAAGGGCAAATATCACCTGATCCCACTTCTACAAGGCATCCAGAGTAAGCACATCATAGACAGAAACAGAGTGTTGTGCGAGGGCCAGGAGGAGGAGGGACAGGAGGTGCTATTCAACATGCGTGGAGTTTCAATCCTGAAAGATGGAGAGCTCTGGACTTGGCTCCTCCAGAGTGAGCATGTGCTTCATTCCCCTGAATATGCACCTCAAGATGACAGATGGAAAATTTCATGTTGTGTGAATTTGACTGCAGTGAAGGCAGACAAAGTGCTCTCTAGGAAGTGCTGATGAACAGCCAGGTTTGGGGACAGCCTAGCCTGACCCACCAAGTTGCAGGTGACCAAAGGGACACATCTTTTAAAGCCACACATGCTGCTGCTCAGTCCCCTGCATCATCATCCAGGAGAATGACCATCACAGGGCATGGGACACAACTAGGGGACTTTCATCCCTCTTTCTAGCTCTGTAAAATAAGTCAATTTCCCCAGGGAAGAGAAAGGAACTGTGATCTGTCTCTGCTTCACAAAGCATGAAAGCAGTCAGCGTTTCCAAATAGGTGGTGGTCAGGGTAAAGTGCTCACGGTTCCCCTGAACGGGATCACCATAACCTACCCTGGGGTGCCCTATAGTTCTCATATATTGGTTAGTTTTCTACATAATAGACAACCCCACAATCTCAGCCAGCTCTGACAAGACACACTCATGTTCATGTTCATGACATTTGGCCCACCAAGGCTGGAGCTGAGTGGGTCAGGTGGGACTTCAGCTCTGGTTGAGCTCAGATTCACCTAGGACCCCATCTTGGGGTGCAGGGAAGGATGATGGCGTGGGAGACACTTTCTCCCAGCTCCTGCAGAGCTCATGGTGACCCCAGGCCTAGGCTGAATGGGGGCACCCTACCCATCAGTCTCCTTTGAAGATTGACATTAGGCCCAGGCATGGGCAGCATAGTTAGAGGACAGAAGGCTGGGTGCAGGAAGGTGGGAAGGAAGAATCAGAGCCACCATCCAGTCTGCTGCATCTCACTGTAGAGCACAGCATGGTCAGAACCATGTGAGGAAAAGCCAAACCCTCATGGCATCACTTAGAACAGAGTTGAGGCCTAGGGTGTAGAGTGAAGGCCTGGATGGGTCACTTTCTGGTCCCTGGGACCCAATACCTCAAGCCAACAAATGTCTATTTGGGACACAGTTCAAGAGATCTCAGTCTGAGCTTGGCTGGCTCCAGGGCAGAAGCAGCACAGCATGTGGGTCCAACGGAGGATAGCAGCTCACATGATGGTCAGGAAACACAGAAGGGTGGGAGGATCTGGGAAGGAGATGCACGCATCTGGGGCGGGGTCCAGTAGCCACCTCTCCTGGTCAGGCTCCACCTCCTGACAGTGCACTCAGCACCCCATGATCCAGTTGCCCCACACAAGCCCCACCATGAGCACAAGAAACTTTGAGGACATCTGGATATACATGTAGCACCTGTGCATCCATCCAGAGCCATCTGAGACAGCATCACCCAGCCAAAGCAGTGGTTCTGCCCTGAAGCTAGATGACATGGGCAGAGGTGGCTGGATGAGTGCCCTGAGCCGGCTGAAATGTAAAGGGTGCACTGGGCTCATGTGAGCTCCACCTTGGTGCCAGAGATGAGTGGGCCAGAGCCAGGCTCTGGTGAGCACCTAGCCTGTGGCACAGGGATTCCGCTCAGGGTGAGATTCCCACTTGGCATTAGTGCTCCTTTGCAGGTGGGCAGAGAGGCACCTGTGAGGGCACAGACTCAGACTCAGGCTCCTGATCCCAGCTGCTCTATAATAAGCCAGCAGTGTGGCCACTGTGTCCACATGGCCTATAAGATTTGGCAGGAGGCAGAGGAAGCCGGGATGGACCAAAGATAAGAATTTTGTGAAGAGTGAGATTTCTTCCAGGAAGCAAGTCCAAGGAAGAAGGCTTAATCCCAAGGCCAGAACAGGAAGGCCTGAGCTCTACAGAAGAAGGGGAGCCTTCACAACCTGGCAGAATGGGAAGACCTCATCCTAAGTCTGAAAATGGAGCAAGGAAAAACATCAGTAGTGAATTGGAGGTGAGAGACACAAGAAGAACCAGAAGAATATCAGGGACAGCTTCCAGGACCTCCCCAGGGTGGGAAGAGAGAGCTGGGGAAGGTCACATGCTCTGGCCATGCTGCAGCTGCTGGAGTGAGGCTGCCCTAGGGAAGTTGCACCCTCACACTTCCAGAACCCTCTCCTCTCCGCCAGCCATGGGAACATAGTCTACTTCATCAAACCAAGGAGAACACAGGCACTGTGGGGTGGTAGTGAGGAGCCCAGCAGCCTCTTCATGCAAGTGGGCTGCATATGCAGAATCACACAGCGCTGCTCCTAGCTGCTGCCCCTGTGGTCTTGCTGGCACCCAGGGGACCTGGAAGGAGTGGGGCCTGGTAGGGGGACTCCAGGTCCCTGGAGCTGCCGCCCTCAGAATTGGCCAGTGTGGTTGTTGGGGGACCTGGGTGTATGATGAGCTGACTGGGCTTGCTCTCTGTGCTCTCACTGGGAGCTGGACTCTCCTTCCCACACGAACACAGGCTGCTGCGACACCGCCTGCCACAAGGTCCCCAAAACACCTAAGACAACACGGTCCTGTACTCGAACCCTCAGAACATCTGCTCAGCAGACTCCCCTTTATGATGTGGTTTCCCAGCCTGGGGTGTTTTGCTGCAGTGATGGTAAATGGACCACGTGCAAGGCCTTCTAGGTCATGGTCCTGTCTGGTGCACCAGAAGAGCCGCGCTGCAGATCTCCCTTCAGGAGTACAGATTCAGGGAGCGACAGTCACATCCAAGCTCCAAGGCATGAGGCTCAGACTGGCGATTCCCAACCCCTTTCTCCCTGGGTCACTCCATATCACCAGCCATCAACCGGGGCAGCCCCTGAGCTGGCAGATTAGACGGAGGGCTCCAGGCTCTGCTACATGAGACCTCTTTCGAAGTCCAGTTCAGCAAAGCACAGCCTGAAGTGGGTGCCACAGAGAACACAGAGAGGGAGCATTTGCTTCCGTCTAATTGCCACCTCTCCATGGGCTAGACCCGCAGTGAGTTTAGAGACAGTATGTGCCTGGGTAATGGGGTGGGGGATGGGGTGGAAGTGGCAAGTGGAGCAGAGTGGGAAGGGATCTCTTAGGAGACAAAATCAGCATCTTTTGCAGGACAGCTTCACCCCAGTCATCATCTTATGAAGATCCGGGACACTGGATAACCCCACTGATGAGCAGGAAGGAAGCCTGACCTTCTCCTTTCTCATAGGAGGTTCACAGCCCTGGGAAGAGAAGAAGAAACTTGAGCAGGTTCCTTCGAGTTCCCAGAGGCTGCTGTGCTCAGAACAGGGTTTCCTGGAAAATGCTCCAGGGACCCTTTGCTGAAAACAGAGGACACTGGAGGGTTCAAGGGAAAGAGGCAAATGATAAATCATACAACCCACGGCAACACAGGTCTCCTAAAAAACCAGGAAATGAGGCGCTTGGAGTGGGGAGAAAGCACTGAGCTGTTTCTTCTCTAGCAAGCCACGGGGGACAACTCGCCCTTTTTCTGCACCCAGGGACCACCAGAACTCGGAATCTGGATGAGGACCAGCAGGCCACACCTGTGAAGGCTTTTCTGGCCAAGGCAGCTCCCATGCTGCACCCAGCGTGAAGGACAGGCTTGGGGCTAGCTGAACTCTTCTCGCTCAACTGCAGATGGACTTAAAAACAGGCACACATGCCTGGGGGTGAAGTGTGTCCACCTGCCAGGTGCATGGGGGTCACTGCTAGGGCCCTGCATAGCCCTGCCTGGGAAGAGCCATGGCCAGATTAGGGATAGGCACCCCTTCTCCTCAGGACACTCTCCCCACCTGCCTGTCTGGGTGATCACATGTTTCCCTCCTGTGGTCACTCCAGGTTGGAAGACACTGAGAAGGCCTCACCAGGGACTTGAGTCTGGCTTGCTGGTGCCCCTGCAGCTGCTGCATGAGCAGGCTTTCAGTGAGACTGTCTTGAAGCCTCTTCCTTTTGCTGTGGCACAGAAAGAGCTTAGGCCTTTGGCCTCAGGCAGAAAGGAGAGCTAGGGCTGCTTAGGGCAGCAAAGAGGAGCCCTGGGTAGTGCACAGCCTCCATTTGAGGCAGCTGCATGCAGCAGGTAGAGGAGGACCTGCCAGGCCTGGTGAGGCTCAGCTCTATGCATATGTCTGTGTATGTGTGCATCATTACAAAAGGTGGTACTGGTGTGTGCACATCTGTGTGTTTGTATGTACCTTGCTGTCCTGTGTATTCCATTATAGGAGTTGTGGAGAGATGAGGGTGGGATGGGAGGAAGTTTCTAGGATGCAGGAGGAGGGGGAATCCTAGGCTTTGGTGAGTAGTGAGAACAGTGGGACTCCTTGCCCTCTGAGGCAGCTCAGCAGGTACCTGTACAAAGAAGAAATGTGTGGTTGGAGGGGAGGGGTGCTTTTGGCCAGGAACATAGGAGGAATGCAGGGAGATAACAGAAGGGCCGAGGCCCAGAGGGAGGAGTGTGGGTGCTGAGCAAGCACCTTATCCTTCTGATAAGGAAGCCACAAGAACACTTTCATCCCATGCCCAGCAACCTGACTCCCTTGAATGCCAAAGAAGTGCAGTGGCTCACAGGTTCAAGCGTGAGTCACGTCCCAGGGAGACCTGTGGGGATGTTGGCTTCCCCCATAGGCTTTCTGAGTTTCTACTCCATTTTCTGACCCAGAGGCAGGATCAGGAACCCTGGCAAGTCAAAGGCAGGCCCTGTGACTTGGGGGTGAGCGAGTGTGGTGACCACCACAGGTCTAGCCTCAGCTGGAAGCAGAGCCAAGAGGTCCCAGGGATTGGGCTCCTGACAGCCACCACATCCACACTCTCTTCCTGCTTGGGAGGTGGTGGCTCTTCTGGTGGCCCCTCCTGAGCTGTGTGACATGTCACCTGGCCACTCACTGACCTGACAGGAGCGGACACCGGCAGGCATCAGGGTGAGGCCACCAGGGTGGAGGTCACCTGTGCCGAGGCTAGGTGGCTCCTTAGTGCATCCCAGTCTGCAGGTCTGGGGCTCCGATTAGTGTGTCCCTCATCTGAAAACCCCTGGTGGATGCAGCCCCTGGCAGGCACGTTCCTTCCCCGTACAGAACAGAAGACAAGTTGTGATCAGTCAGTATGCAGTCAGTATCTACCGAGCTGCTCAATCCCTGGGTGAGGTGAGAAAAACTATTACACACAGTTCTGGGATGGGAAGAATGAGTCAGCGTCAGAGTATTCCCAGTATCTTGGGGAACTAGCTGTGCCCAGAAAGACATTAAGACCCATTCCAAGAGCCAGAAAGAATACCTGTCACTCACTGGACATGTTGGAGGTCCCCTGACGCCCTTTTACTGTTGCTCCTTCTAACCAAACACCTAGGAAAGAGAAAGAACTTTATGGTACAGGGACAAAAACCAACCCCACCTTGATGCTCTCTGTGTGCCTTGCAAAGCGGTAGCTCCCAGAAATGACAAGGTGGGAATAATTAGGAACAAGAATAGCCTGGCAGCCTCTCCCCTCCTAGGAATAAAGACTTCCATGAACCACCTCACAAGGCACGCTGGCTGCAGCATGGGGAACTGGTGCTGCCAGTAGCTGTGCACTAAACATTTTAATAGCACTGCCAAATGGCCCTGCTGGGGCCTCCAGTTGACTCTGTTGGCATCTTCCTCCTCCTCCTCACTCCTTAGAATCATGGGATATCTGCCAAGCCCAACAACAGCAAGGGATGGTTCAGTGCTGCATTCAGAGTTGGCTTTCCTTGAATGGTGAGTGACACAGAACCTCTTCCAATGTCTTTGCAAGCCAATGGTATTCCTTTCTTGCAAATGGTTTTTAATACCCACTGTCTCTTCAAGGATTGTATGAATTTTTCTTCACTGAGTTGTATGAATACTGTGCTTTATGTCTGTGATTTGGAGGTGGGGCTTTTAGAAGGTGACTGGCTCATTGGGGTGCTATACTTGGTAGACTAATCCACTGATGAATTTAGAGATGACTTGCTGCTAGAAAGTAGGGCCTGGCCAGAAAAGGGGGCCACCAGGGCAACACCTGGAGGGTCATATCTTCCCCCAACCCATCCCAGCTTCTCTGTTCTCTCCCTCTCCCTGTCCCTCTTCCCGTCCTTGTACCTCCCCTTTCCCTCCCCTTCCTTCCCTCCCCTACCTCCCTCAGTCTTGGCATGAACAGCTCTTCCACTCCAGATTTCTCTGCTATGCTGTTACTTATTTGGAGCCCACTGATTCTATTTACCCCCCCCCCTCCACTGATTCTAGATTGAAACCTGAGCCAAAATGACCCTTCCTTCTTGAGGTTGTGGTGGTGGGTGCTGCATCTGAGGGCTGAGAAGGTCACTGAGATAGCGCAACTCCTGCAACTTAGAAGAATATAATTTTTATGCATTATGATTAATTCTTAATTACCATTTCGCCATCTGACTTGTCAGTGATTTTGTTTGAAGCAGTCATCAGCATGGGTTGTTTCTTGGTGGTGCTGGAGGTTGTCACTTTCTCAGGAGGGCCCGCTGCATTCCCAGGTAGTAATGACAACTGCTCCCATTTTGTGTTGTGCTGTCACTGTGGCAGAGGCAGCCATGACCAGAGCCTACCACGGAGGGAACTGTGAGGTAGGGTGCTGGGGATACTAGGGTAACTCCTTCCAAAGCTTTGCTCCCTTCGCTCAGTCATACAGTGCTGTGGACTAGGATGCCCTCCTGCTTGTAGTACTATTTCAACATCTGCGCATTGTTTTCCCAGCTGGTGGTTCGAATTCTCCACTCTTAAATGCCCGGTGTCTGATAGAGAGCACTACGTGGAGGTTGACCTTCCATGCTTATTTGTGGGTCCATCCAAGGCCCTCATCTGCAGATGGGTGATGGACTCCTTGTAAGTGAACCTCTGCGAGTTGCTGGTCCCAGCTGAGGCCTGTGGTGACTGGTCACAAAGGAGAAGACAAAGCCACAGCTGACAACACCTGGCTCCAACCTCAATTAACTTGAGACCGGAGCTGCAGTCATCTCACTCCTAGGTGGAGACCTTCCTGGAGATAGCATAGTTCTCCTCAATTAACGTAATACCTTACTTGCAGAAGTCCTTGGGCAGTTCCTGCCTTTATTCAGCATTCCCCTCCCTTGTTTTGATAGCTAAATAAATTTAGGCAGCCCAGAGAACTATTTTTAGCACCAAGAGAATTTCTAATTCTGTTAGAGGGCTGTTTTAAAAAAATACAAAAACAGTAAAAAAAAAAAAAAAAATAGAAACAATACAGAGTTTTACTATAGAAAATAGGCATTCGACAGTGGTTGTTGCATTGCATAATGTCTTCAAATTAGTTGTTTAGATTATCAGACTTAAGCACCAAAATTGGTAAAAAAAGAAAGTGTTATAAGAAATTAAAAAGGGGAAGAAAAAACTGAAGCATTGACTGCTCATTTCAGTGGATCAGCAGAAATCAGCAGTACAATTATCCAAGGTTTCCTGTGTATGCACATAAATATATCTTTTTCCCTTCATTCTTTCTTTCTTTTGTCCTTTTTCTCATCCCAATTTTTCCTTCTCCTTGAACAAATTCTTTCCCTTTCACAAGATCTATTGTACATTTCAGATATTTGTTCTTTCAGGCTCTTGTACTAGTGAGACAATATGATGTTTGCACCTGTTGGTCTGATTTATTTCATTCATCAGTATAGTCTTGCATCCATTTAAAAAAAAACTCAAGTTTATCTTTTATAGCTGAATAATACTCCATTGTGTAAAAAATACTACATCTTTTTAATCCATTCCTCAGTAGATAGACATTCAGGTTATTTCTAAGATGTAGCTATGACAAATTGTGCTGCTGTAAACATGGGCACACTGTGGTATGATGTTTTCAGTTGAATGGAACCTCCAGTCCTAGCTTTTTGGGGAATCGCCACACTGACCTCCACAGTGGTTGTGCCAGCCTACACTCCCACTAACAGTGAAGAAGGGTTCCTTCACCCCCATGGCCCTTCCAGCATTTGTTATTGGTTGACTTCTTAATAGTAGCCACTCTTTCTGGGGGTGAGATGGAATCTTATTATTGCTCTAGTTTGCATTTTTTGAATGACCAATCATGTTGAACATTCATAAATTTATTTTCCATCTGTATTTCTTCATCTGAGAAGTGTATATATTCATCTCAAATGCCCATTTGGGGTTGGGCCTTTAAATTTTGGGGACCTGATTTTTAAAAATTCTTTATGCATTGTAGGTTGAAGTCCTCTGTCTAAGAAACAGGGATTGTGATGCCTGCTGCCTTTTCTTTGTTGTCAAAGGTCACATTTGTCATTCCAGATCTCTTCTGGTTCCAGATGAATTTTGGAAATGTTTTCTCTAGATCTCTGAGGTATGATAAATGATATTTCAATCAAGACTGCATTGAATCTGTATAACAATTTTGGAAGTACGGCCATTTTCACAGTGTTTATTCTTTTCATCCAGGAGCAATACATAGCATTCCATTTTTTGAAATCCTCTTTGATCTTTTTTCAAAGTACTGTGATTTTTACTTGTAGATCTTTAACTTCCTTTTTTAGATTGATTCCCAAGTTTTCCCTTTTGTTGGATGTTATTGTGAAAGGCGTGGTTTCCCTAAGTTCTCTCTCAGTGTGTTCCTTGTTTATGTACAGAAATGCTGTTGATTTTTTTGAGTGTTGACTTTGTATCCAGCTATGCTCCTGAATTTGGTTATTAAACCTACAAGTCACTTGGAGTTTGAGAAGTCTTATATGTAGACTATCATGTCATCTGCCATAATAACGATTTTACTTCTTCCTTTCCAATTAGTTATCCTTTTATTTTTCTGTCTTGTCTAATTGGTCTTGCTAATGTTTCCAGAACTATATTGAATAGGATTGGTGATAGTGTATATTCTTATCTTTTTCCTGATTTTGAAGTGAAGGCTTTCAGTTTTTGTCCTTATAGTGTTGTGTTTGTTGTTGATTTGTCATAAATGGCTTTTGTCAAGCTGAGGTAAAGACCATCTATTTTGATTTTCAGTAGGATTGTTATCATGAATGTCTGCTTGACTTTGTCAAAAACTTTTTTCTACATGTATTGAGATGGTCCCATGATTTTTGTCTCGTAGAATTCAACTGTGACGCCATTAGGACCTTGATCTTTCTTTGTTGGCAGGTTTTTTAATTACATTTAAAAATATATTCACCGATATTGGGTTATTTAAAATTTTTATATCTTCTTGACTTGGTTTTGGCAATTCATATGTATTTAGGAATCTATCCATTTCTTCTGTGTTTTCCATCCTTTAAGGGTCAAGATTTTTGAAGTAGGTATTAATGGCCTTCTGGATTTCTGTAGGATCAGTAGTAATTTTTCCCTTTTCATCTTTATTAAATGAATTTGAACTTTTTCTTCCCTTTTTTGATAAAGATGGCTAGGAGTTTATCAATTTTATTTATTTTTTCAAAGAACCAACTCTTGGATTCATTAATTCTTTGTATTGTTTTCCTTTCTCATTGCATTAATTTCTGCTCTGATCTTTATAATTTCCTACCTTCTTTAGGCCTTGGGTTTGACTTTTGTTTTTATTTTTTAATGTATTTTGGTACAGGATCTCACTATGCAGCCTGGCTAGACTTCTTCTTTTTCAGGGAGCTTGAGGTGAACCACCATATTTATTTGAGCTTGTTCTGTTTCCCTGATGTGAGAATTTGCCACTACATATTTCCCTCTTAAGGCAGCTTTCATTGCATCACACAGGTACCAGTAAGTTTATCTTCATTTTCATCTGATTATAAATGTTGCTTAGTTTATTCTTTAATTTCATCTGTGACTTATTGATTGTTTAGGAGGCTGTTATTTAATTTCCAAGTGTTTGTGGAGTTTTTGCAATTTGTTTTGTCAATAACTTCCTGTTTCTTTGCACTATGATCAGATAATATGCATGGGATAATTTCTACTCCATTGCACTTACTTAAGCATGCTCTATGTGCTAGCACACGATCTATTTTGGAGAACATCCCATGTGTATCAGAGAAAAATGTGCATTTTGGTGTTTTTGGGTGGGACACTCTATAAAGTTCTACCAAATCCATTTATTCATAAGTTTGGTTCAATTCTGTTATTTCTTTGCAATTTTTTGCTAGTTGATCTATCTGTTTGTAATAATGGAGTGTTAAAGTCCCCCATTACAATGCTAGTATTGCTCTTTTGATTTTTCATGTGTTAAAGTTTGTCTGGTATGGTCGGGAGCTCCAACACTGGATACATGTGTATGCATGATTCTTACCTCTTTCTCTTGAAGTTACAATCTTTTCAGAGATTTCAGGTGCATGACTTCCAAATTCTTCTATATCCTCATCTCCTGGACCTGTTCTGAATGAGCTGGAGGTCTGGGGTTGCCTTTTCTTCTTCATTCTGGCATTTTTAAAGCTCCCAGTGTTCACCTAGACTCAACAGTGTGGTAAGTGGTAGGTTTCAGGCCAGCAAGTCTCCTGCAGACAGGCTGAAGAGGTTGGCTCACCCAGGCTCATGCTGTGTAGGACTCAGTGTGGCTTTCATCACAGTGTGTGGAGAGGGTGTTGGGGAAAGCTGCAGCTCAGGAAGGCTCTGATGATGGAGGGCTGGGGCAGGCCAAAGCTCCACAAGGCTCCCACAGTATTGGGGGTCAGGTAGAGTAGAGGAGGCTAAGCTTAGCAAAGCAACAGAAATGGTAGTGGGTCAGGGCAGACCTCACTAGGTCCGTGCAGTTGTCTGCTGTCAGCCTGCCTTTTGGAACTGTGGAAGGAGCCACAGTTCAGCAAAGTTCCCACTGAGGTGTGTTAGAGGGTTTTAATCCTCCTGGAGCCCTAAAGTCATACTACTTTAGGGTATGAATGAATGACTTATTCATTTAAATTTTTGCTGTCCACTTGTTTGGGAGAATGTGGGCCTGATCAGTCTGCAAAAATTAAGGGATATTAATGTGTTGTGTTAGATGGTCAGTACAGGAGGCCAGTGTTCTGTCTGTATTGGGAAATATGTGGTGAAAAAAGAATGCACTCTCTCTGCCCCTGTGCAGCATCAGGTCTTAGAGCTGGGGAGACATCTTTTTCTTTGGTGCTGCCCCTGAACTTCACACAGAGCTGCTACTTCCCCAGAGTCCCTTGCCTTAAAAGGGTCTTTCTGTCATCCACACAGCTTCTCCTCTGCAGAGCTACCTTTCTTCTTGTCACCTGGAGCTGTAGGGACACCACAATCCACAGGATCTTTTGGAGCTTCTCACACTCCCTTGGTCTGGATAAATGTGTTCCCACACTCAACATCTGGCTGGCCACACTCCTAAGCAAATGGTGCCTGCTTAAGCACCCTTAGATTACCCAACTGGCCCAGCAAGCAAGCACCCAGCTGAAGAAAAAACACCGATCAAGGCCACTAGCTCTTCATCCTCCTTAGATGCTCAGCCCTGTCTTGGCTCTTGGCTCCCTGGATGTATTTGCCTTGCTTTAAAGTAATAAGTCATAACAGAGTTGTGACCTTCAACCCTTGGTTAAGTAAGTCTTGTTGCTATTCTTTAAAATTCAGGGTAGCTTATCAGACAAGGAAAATGTGGAGAGAGATGAGTGTTCAACTGCCAGCAGCAGGGTGCTATGGGCTCTGTCCCAAGCTGGTGGCTTCCTGGTGGGAACTGGGAGCTTCCCTCTCTTATTTTTCATTCCTGGTGGATTCATCTCCTCATACATAGACCATGTGCCCAGAATGTGGGTACAAGCAGCTTACATTGAGGTGGCCCAGAAAATGGGAGAGGATGAGGGACAGGAAAGGGCAGGCAGGTGATGAAGGAGCTGCCCTTAATCCCTTGAGACCTCTGGGATCCTGGAGAGAGGGTGTAGTGTTCACATCAAGCATTTGGAGGTCAAGGAAGCCAAGCTGGGTCTCTTCTAACTTTCATATATCCTCAGTTAAGAGCAAGTCCATCAAATTCATCATTGCCTGACCATTCAAAGGATCAAACACATTCCTCTACCCAGAGAAATCCTTACATGAGGAATCTCATTTGTGTAAAAAAAAAATCTGTGGTGTGAGAGGCACTTTGTGATCAGGAAAAAGTGTAGAAAATGGGAGAGCATAGCTTCAGGAGCTGGAATACCTCAGCGTGTTTCTCCCTGTCTTTCCCAGTTGGCATCTTTCTCCTTTTCTTTCTTTTTCTTTTGTTTTTAAATTTTTATTGTGTGTGTAATCATTAATTGCGATATGCCATCTGGACTTGAGTAAGAACTGCCTACCAGACTGTGTGTGTCTGTGGATGATTGACATTCAGGCCAGACAAATAAGGGGAAGACCCACCCAGTTGTAGGTGGTGCCAACCAATAGGCTTAGAGCCTGAAGAAAACAAAAAGGGAAAGAAGTAGGCAGTGTTTCCCCTTTCTTGGAAGAGCTCATCTTCCCCAACACCCTTGGATACTGGTCTCTAGTTTCTTTAGGCTTCCAATACAGACTCGCACTGGTGATTCCACAGTGAGCTCCAGGCCTTTGACCTTTGGCTGCCACTGGATTGTCCAGCTCACCAGCCTGTAGAGGGTCATATTGGATTCTTCTCTCTGATCCTATAAGCCCATCTAAAATATTGCTCTTGTAGTGTAAGACATGTGTTTTATATTGAGTCTGTTCTCCTAGAGAACCCTAATACAGTATGGATTATGCATGTATATGTGTATATGTCTGTCTGTATTTATGTATATACAGGTATTTTTCACCTAACCAGTAATCATAGGCAGCCCAACTCCGCTCCATTTGTGGACAGCGCTGAGGTATGTGGCACCACGCTGAGCTTTCTGTAGAGCAAGAGCTGGCAAGCATCTCCAGGGAAGGATGAGACAGTGGGCGCTTTAGGTTCTGTGGGCCACATGTTCTTTGCTGTGACCACTCAGCCACCATGTGCAGACCTATGAGCCTGGCCACCTATGGCCACCAAGCTCTGCATCCTCCCTGTTCTTTATTGCAGTTTTTCTCCACCAGAGTTACCCCCTGAATGATACTGCTGTCAGGGTCTGAATGCCCCAGCTCAGTATCTGCAGGGAAAGTTCCATCTGAGCCTTCCCAGCATCTGAAGTAGCCCTGCCAGGCTGAATGAAGCTTGCATTTACATGTCTTGTGCTCTTTTTCATACAAAAGGTTTATGTAATCTTCAAATGTTATTCCAAATGCAAACAGCTTCTATCTTGTCCTTAACCAATAGAAGCATCATATTTTTCCTTTTTTAAATTTGGTTATCAACAAATATTAGGATGCTTTTCCTTGCTCTTTGTTCTCTTTTTTGGTCGAGCTATCCTCTTCTTTATGCAAAAGATAAGCAAATCGTTCCACTCACTGGAAGCCAGGACTGAGTCCCAGATCTGTTTAACCAGCTGCACGAGGCTCCACCCCAAGCCAGTGAGCTGTCTGGCAGGACTATGACAAGGAAGCTACCTCTGCTATCTCTTCTTGTGCCTTGTCCCTCTTCTTCCATCTCTGTGCTGCTTTCAGGGAAAGAAGCTTTTTGCCAAGGAGGAGGAAGCATTCTGACGTAGACTTTTACTTGAGCTTTCTCCACACGCGAGCTGAGGCCAGTGGCCCAATTTTGTTGTCACAGTTTGGTTTCTTAGAAACCTGGAAACAGGGAGAAGATTCCACTCCCAGTGTGTGTATAGAGACAGGGCCAGGTTTCCAGCAGCTGGAGGATGGCACGTCATATTTCAAGCTGTTCACATGAAGATAAAAAACAGAAGGTTTTAGGTGTTCACAGTAGGTGGTTATTTTGAAAACACAGCTCACACTGGCTCTTAAATCATATCTGCAGTACTTCATATTTGGGGGCAAGTAGACATACAGACATGTTACCCTCCTCTGGATCTCACGGTGGCTGGGAGTGGAGGCTCCAAATGCAAAGAGTGCTAGCCCTGGAGGTTATTTCCAGAGCAGCCAGGACTGAGCTGTGTGCTCCCCTCAAGAATGAAGCCTACCAGAAATCTAGTTCAGGGGTTTTGAGCCCTGAAGCAAGATGGCTAGGGAAATGACAAGCTAGTAGGGTCTACAGTAGCAGCAGCAGCAAAATGTGCACTATTGGTGTGGCAGGGATGCCCCTCTCGTCTGTCCTCTGCTTTCTCCTCCATAACTCTGGCTTTGCACACAGAACAAAGCTCATCTGCAGAGACCCGCTCTGCTCCAGCACTGCTGCCCTGCCCTGGATCTGAGATGAGCTTTCACCCACCACTGAATGCTGGCTCTCCGTGGAAGGCAACTGGGTGTAGGCTAAAACCACATGCTGGGCCCCACTGTTTGAAGAATTTCTGAGCCAGTCTAAGCAGGGCAGGCATTTAGAGTCCCTGCCTATCTTTAAGACACCCCTAGGACCTGCACATATCCTGTCTGGAGCTGGGAAGGTGACCATACCCAAAGACAACCTGCTAGGGTTATCTGCAGCTTGGTCGCACACTACTTTCATTTATTTATTTATTTATTTATTTATTTATTTATTTATTTATTTATTTTTGTGGTACCAGGTATTGGACTCGGGACCTTGCACTTGCGAGGCAGGGGCTTATGCCTCTGAGCTATCTCCCTGGCCCTACACAATACTTTCAAACTCAGCAGCTTTCCTGGGTGGCTGTTATCATCACATCTGCTGGGCTTCGGTCCCCTGAAGGTGCTGTCAGGCTGCAGGTCCAGCGTGACTCAGTTGCTGCCAGTGCTGGTGGCTGCCAGGGCCCACCAGGCCACCCGTACTCCTCTAGGTACCCATCATGAACCTCGGCTTCCCACACTGTGGGTCGGCTCCATGAGAGCTTACCCTCAAGGCACACTTCTCATCCAGGGTGAGCAATCAAGAGGCCAAGATCAAAGCTACTCCGTGTCCTCCCCAGCTGGCACTCGTGTCCTGACTGTGAGGGACCCCACCTCCCAAGGGCACCATGCAGGAGATCTGTCCCCTCTTGAACCCACTGCAGGGCCCAGGTTTCACATAGGACCCTCCCAAGAAGCAGGAAATAACCTGGTGTGGGTGGATGAGACTGTGAGCTCAGGACTTGTTTCTGTATCTGTGTGACCAGACACGGTGTCTCTGTAGCACCAACTCTTCGTCTGTGACACTGGGGACCAGGCCCACTGTGAAAAGAGCAGTGGCTGTACACCAGCTCTGGCAGGCAGTCCCGTGACTGGAAGGACCACGCTGCCCCAAGCAGGACATTTGCTTACTGAGCACAAAGCCAGATGGACCTAGCTGCAATCCCACAGGTCCTGGTCCTGGGGAGCAGAGCGCCTCACCCTCCCTCCTCTGCCTCCACCACTCCTTCCCCACCCCACATCCAGCTCTTCCCTTCCACACTCCTAAAGCTGCCACCTTCCACTTCTAGGCATCTGGCGTGGGATTCCACTGCCTTCCTGGGAAAGCTCCATGTCCCTGCAAGGCAGGGCAGCTCCGGGCCTCTGGGATTTGTTCCCAGGGCAGCAGTGATCCTGCTTCTTTTGCAAAATCACTTTTGCATTGTGCTGCCAGGAACCTTAGTCCTGGGTTACCTGGTTTGTCCTACAACCATGAGGGGGCTCCCTGTCCCTAACAGGCTGTGGATCCTGGGGCTTCCACCCTGTGTTACCTCCCCCAGTACTTATTATTCAGAAACAGAGTCTTGCTAAACCACAGAATTTTCCAGAATGGGCTCAGACTTGTGTTCTTCCTGCCTCAGCCTCCCAGAGTGCTAGAGTTAGAGGTGTGCACTACCATGCCCAGCTACATTCTTGTTCAGTTTTGTCTCTGGCTGAAGTCGTAGCTCTCTGCTCACCTCCTACAGCAGGCCTAGAGCAGGCACCCCCTACACACCATCAGCCTGTGCCCACACCTCCACAAAAACACAGGGAGCCAGGGGGCCCCAGTGACCTGTCCTTTCTGACCACACCCTACTTCCCCAAAGCTGCAGTACCTGCCTGCACTACCCACTGGACATGTGAGACATTTGAGGATCACTCTAGGCCTAAACCACATGACCTCCAAGTTGCAAGCTGAGGGCCAGGAATGGGCATCCTGGGTGGACAGGAATTGGAGCCCTGGGGGAGGCCGCCATGTGACTTTTTCTCTAGAGTCTGGGTCTAGAGAACCTCAGGTGAGACTGTGACCAGCCCATGGAAGGGAGACCAGCAGCCTCAGACAATCCCGGAAGGACAGCACCCCCGGCTGGGCTGTCATTTTAGGGTGTGGGCCCAGGCTCTGAGGATCACGAACTGCTGGGCAGTTGTCAAAGGGCGTCCCAGTCAAGTCTCCTGAGCTCCAGTGCTCTCCTCGAGGCACTGGGGCCGTGTGGACCACCCCAGCTTCCTTCTCGGGACAATTGTCTTGCCGAGCTGACTGTCTCCCTGGGTTTGCCTCCACTCAGCCCTTAAAGTAGCTGCCAGTGGGACAGCCGGTGTGGAGTTTCCTGGACTGGCCTGCCCCAGGGGCGTTCATGCTGCTGCTGCTCCAGCCTGCTGTGAAGACGCTGCCTGACCCTTGAGTCTTCTCCTGTCTGGGCAGCGCTATTTGGTGACGTCACTCCCTTCCCTGACCTGGTGTCCCTGAGTGGAAAGCTCTAGGCCTGGAGTGGTCAGAGCCGAGGTCCCAGGCACCACACTGTCTGAAGTCACTAGCTCAGTAGCTCTTTCCATTGACGATTTTGTTCTTAAATTGCACTTTCCTACTGGTAGGATATGACTTCAGAATTCTCTGTAACTTGCGCTTTGCCAGTAAAATCAGTGAAGGTGCAGGCATCACTGCCGGCATTTCCTGGGGATAAATTGGGTACATGGCCTCTCCCTGGGCAACGGGGTCAGGGATCATCTCTGGAGGGTGACAAAGGCACACGGTATCTACTTGGAGGGTAGTTCAGGGGTCATCTCCCAGGGACTACACAGGAAGTAGGACCTCTCCTAAGGGGCGGGGTCACCTCCCTGGACTGACGCCAGATTTCTCCTGGTCTTTGAGGATCATTGATTCATTAAAAACTCCTAGCAGCCACCGCATAGGTGGGCAGGGGTCCGCTGCAAGAATTGGTGTCCTGTCTGCTGATCGCTTGAGTTGTGAGGCGCAGAACAGTGCTTGTGAGGGCGGTCCCCGCAGCCTCTCTGTCACCTTTCTGGAAGCACTAGGGGATCAGAGAAGGAGCAGAGGGCCTCGGGACACCGCAGGCTGCTGACAGAAGGAAGGCGAGGGTTAGGCGGCACCATTCAGAGGTGCTCTTGTCACCAGCCCCAGGGGCTCAGATTCCATCCTGGCCTGAGGTCTCTGCCACAGGAGACCTGGGCCTGACTCGCCATTTGCCTGTGCCAGCCGAGGGACCTCAGGAAAATCACTCACCCTCACCCACCTTGCATTTCCTCATTTACAAAACAGTTGCTAAGAGCCAGGACTGTGATAATAAACCTACTGCCCTTTGGCAACTCAAGCATGCCCTGTTAATGTGAGTTTGTATTACGCATGGTCAAGTTTAATGGGCTGCTAAAGGAAATTTGGCTGAGCAGGAGTTCTTCAGTCCTGGCGAGCAGGGGGAGCGAGAACAACTTGGTTCTGGGAGGGAAGCACTCTCACCCCTGGCTGGCGCTGGAGAGAGAACACCAGACATTCTTCCACTGAGTGTAAACCATAGGATCAAGTGAGCCTGGAGACTAAGTCTGTGAAATCTGAAACTGCATACACGCAGACACCCAAGAGACAAGGGTGGCTGGCCTCTGGGGAGTATTGGGGGCTGGGGATCTGCATTTGAGGAATGTGAGGCAGTTGAAGGAATCTGTCCTGCTGCATGTTACAGTCTGGTCTGGGGCTGGATCGTAAACCTGGTTATGTTCATTGAAGGCACCCAGTAACCAGGGAGCCTGGGCCCAGAAATAGGTTTCATCAGGAGACCTATGCAGAGGTGAGGTCGTTGTGTCCTTTGGCAGGATGCTGAGTTGGAAAGCAGCTTCAGTCACTGGAGCTGCTACTCCTGCATTGGTGCCCCTGGCCTGAGGACAGTGAGCGATCCACAAGCCATGAGATCACCTGTGGAGACAAGACTGTCCTCGTCCCCTGGCTTTCTCAGTTGGTCCAGAGCCCTGGGCTGTGGGACCTCAGCCCATGAATTCCCGGGGTATGGGAGGGTGGGAGCTCTCTCTCTTTTAGGGCTTCCAGAGAAGCTTTGCTTTGTGCCTTTAAGAAGACTTGGGGAAGAGTCCTGAACTGCGTTTTAGGCTGAGATGTCAGGAGTCCATGGCCCCCGTGACCATAGGAGAGCCACGCCAGGCACTCTGGCTGCAGCGGCTACCTAAGGCCTGGGTGTCCTGGAGAAGGCAGGGCTCTGTGCTCCAGAGTCACCTCCGCAGCATCCAGGGTGCCTGTCGCAGGCAGGATGAGGACACCCACAAGAGCACACCCCACAGCCAGCCAGAGGAAGGATTGCTTTGTGCCCATCCAAAAGCCTGCAAATGGGGCTCAGAGCCACCTCCCCCAAGCCCAGGCCTTCTGATGGGGTCCAGGTCGGGCTTCTTCCCACAGCCAGGGCCTTGGGGAGCAGGACACAGGACTGGCAAAGCAGCGAGCTGGTACGGAGTGGATCCCACAAACCCAGACCTGAGCAGAAGCCTGCCTGTGGGCGAGCACGTGCCGGCCTTCCCAGGCCTGGCTTCCCCTCCAGCCAGCAGGCTCCTGGTTTTCTCTGTGATGATGCCAGCCAGTGATCTCACAGGAGCTCTGGTGACAGTAGCCAGTCAGGAACAAAAGCTGCTCTAGACTCTGTGCTGTCCACACATGGAGCCAAGACCCTTCAGAAGCTGATCCGGGTCACCCAGTGGCCATCCTGTCTGCATGTGGAGACCCGTGGCTGCTCCCCAACCTCTAGCCCTAGTCACTTCCTGCTCTGCCCACGCCATCCTACTCTCTGCAGAGTCCCTGCTCTTCCCACTGTTGTCTCTGAGCCTTTGCCTGTCGTCTTCTGTCCTAGAGCCCCTTTCTCATCCAACAGCCATGGAGGGGACTCCAGACCTGTGACTTCCCTAACTGTGGATCAAGCTGGGAAAACCCCAGGGAGTTCCACACAGAAGAAGTCGGATATGCGAGTCCTGCATGCTGTGCAGAGTCCAAGGAGCAAAGCTGTGCTGCCCGCTGTGCCTCCCTCCTGTGGGTCCTTTACTCACCCTGCGTTCCTTCATTTACCACATACTTAGGCCTGCATGGAGGTGCTGAACCTCCACATAGATCTTTTTCTGGTCATTTTCCGCTAAACAGTATGGGCAGCCACAGTCTGTAGCCTCTGCATCGCATGAGGTGCAATAAATAACCTAGCAGTGGTTTGAAGCAGGCATCGGTGGTTGGTGGACACACCTGGCAGAGGAGGTGTGAGTGTCTGAGGACTTTGGGGGGGCATGCCCAGCCCACCCTGCAGGTCCTGAGCAGTGACCTTGGCTCCTCTCGGTGTGCCTGGTCAGGGAGCTATGTCCAGGCTCTGTGTCCTGCTGTCCTAGATGTGGGGCTTGGGCTTGGTGGCTCCCTTGTTCATGTCTGGAGAGTCCAGTGCAAGGCTGGGGCACAGGGGGTGTGGCGTGGTGTGCTCTGCTTATGGGTCGGAAGTGCCCAGGGGGCACTGAAGAGGGGGGCCTCAGGGGCCTTTGCAGGAAGGCATATGAGTTCCACCCTCCTGGGCAGGGTGGGAACCTTGAGGAGACACTGGGCTGGCTCCAGAAGGAGCCTTTCTGCACTCGTGGGACACGGGACACCCTTGAGCCAGCGGTCCCCAGCCCTAGAATCTGACAGAGACCATTACGGTTCCGGGTCCATCAGGAAGCTGGTGCACAGTGGTGAATGAGAGTCAGGTTCCCAGGGATGCTTCCTATGTGTGTCCAGCCTCCTGGTCACTGGCAACAGCTCTTGAGCTCCTCCCAGGTCCAGGTGTGAGACTCTCATGGGAGCGCGGGCCCCACCCAAGCTGTGCACGTGCTAGGGGCCTAAACCATGCACTCCTTGTGACAGCCCAGTCCACTGTCCATAAAGCCTTTCCCACCATCCATGGACAAATCACCAAAGCCAGTTCCTGGTGGCAGCAGAGTTGGGGGCCATGGCCATAAGCAGCCACTGTCTTCTGGGCCTGGCCTTAGTTAAAATGATGATGTCAAGGGAGTGACAGGAAGTGGGACACAGAGAGGAGAGGATGTGGGGACCTTAGTGATGCACGGGGATGAGGACAGATTTGGTGGCCGAGTGGCAGGAAGAGCAGGAGGGAGGGCCCCGGACTGCTCCCGGGCCTCTGCTTCATACTTCAGGGCATTCAGTTCAGCTCAGTAAGCAGCATCTTTACTTTGGGGTTGGCCTTCAGACCTGGCCTCATGGGAGGGGACTCCAGGGCAGCAATAGCAAGCAGGAAAGCAGGGAAGGAGAAGATTCAGAATGCCCAGGGCCGGGGATTCCACCAACCTCAGGGAAGCCACCAAATGAAGATTTTCTGTCCATCACTAGAAACACAAGCGCCAACACCAACAGAAGTCCCAGGTCCTGACGTTCAAGGGCTCTATGGTCTGTTTCATCCTCTGCCAGTTTAATAAAGTGGAGGCAAGAAAGCTTGAGACAGAAAAGCCTCCTGCCTCTTAGCAAAGCAAGAGTGAGGGATGTCCTTTGGATTTAGGGACTCAGACAGTATAGGGGATTTAAGGAAAGCACTCATCCTCAGACATGAAACCAAGACAAACAAAGAAGAAAAGCTCTCAGGGTTCCTGCTGTAGCCCCAAGAAAGCTGATCTAAAAGCAGTCCTTCCCATAAACAAACCTGTCTGCTTCTGAAGCCTTATTTTATCATCCTCCTAGGGAACCTACAAAGTAGGTTCTTGGGCTGGGTAGACAGCTCAGCAGCAAAAGTGCTTGCCTGTCAAGGGTTAGGTCCCTGGTACTGGCAAAACAAAAACAAACAAACAAAAAATTAATTCCAGTATTGGATGAAATTCTCTACCCTTCATAGGGCGTGCGAACATCCCAAGCACGGGCAGTGATTTCCGCACGCATGGAGGTGCGAGGGCTGGAGGAAGGGAACACAGGAGAGCTGGGGAGGTGCTGGGCAGACTGGAGGGTGGCAGGCTCAGGAAGGGGCCCTCTGAGCAGCAGTGGCAGAGAGGCCCTGCAGGGTTCAGGGTTCCAGCCCAGGAAGTGTTTCTCTTACACATCTTGCTTGGGAACCCAGGGCAGCTCAGCCCACTCTCTTTTAACTTCGATCACATTCAAAATCTTGCCGTTGTCACCAGTAAAGATTTAGCAAGAAGATGAAGAAGCTGGATGTGGGCCGGGGCGAGTCTCCCCCCCCCCCCCTGTCCGGGCTGGGAGGGAGCAGCATTGCTGGCCACCCTCAGGCTGTGGCCGCTGAGTCAGGTGGCTCTGTCCGTAGGTCTGGGCCATGTGGCTTCCAGAGAGGTTCAGTGTGTTGATGACCACCAGCTCCCGCTTCTGACAGAGCAGCTCACCCCCACGGGGGGCTGGTTTCACCCTCACAGAGGTACTTGCCCCCCATCACTGAAGCTTATTCTCAGTCCTGAGGAGCTCCTTGGCCAGGAGCCCTCCTGTCTCAGGGTACCAGGGTCTCTGCACTTTAAGAGAGGCAAGCCTCACCCAGGGTGGGGTACCGAGTACTGGGCACAGTGATGTCCCAGCATGGTGCTAGAGCCCAAAGGGATGTGATAGTCTCTCTGGAGGAAGAGTCCCTTGGCCCTACAGGAAGGCTGGTGATTCTGAGATCCACCCTCACATCCCAAGCCCAAAGGTGCCAACTGAGCTCCTGTCCAGCCGGGCTTGGACCACTGGACCAGCACAGCTCAGCTACACCAGCAGGTGTTTCTGCTGCTTATCCTGGCCTGCCACATCTCCTCCCCACCCCTACCCCCATGCCCTGCCTGAGTGCACAGGGCAGGGGCCAAGGAAGGGGAGGGTAAACCATTGAACTGGGAGGAAATCAAGCATCCCGCCCCTCCTGGGAAACGACCGCCCTTCCTGTTTAATCTCCCCTTTAGGTGGTGTATCTGCCTTTACCCAGACTGAGCCAGTAGATCAAAATGCCTCTGTCCCACCTGGCTGAGCCTCTGTTGGCAGCAGTGACACTTGGTACAGCAGGTGTCTCCTTGGCACTCAATGGGGACCTGACTAAAGACTCACTCTCTGAGGAGCTTTCCTGTCCTAGCTCTCA
This sequence comes from Ctenomys sociabilis, assembly GCA_004027165.1. Lineage (NCBI taxonomy): Eukaryota > Metazoa > Chordata > Mammalia > Rodentia > Ctenomyidae > Ctenomys > Ctenomys sociabilis. Next base: position 97,650 of record PVKA01002170.1, read on the forward strand.
GCCGGCTGTGACACTCTCCACATGTGAGGGTGACACACACAGAGACAAGCAAACACAGGGTCTCCTGCTGTGCACCTCCTCCAACCCCACTTGGGAAGAAGCCAGGGGCCTACTGTACCTCATGCTTGCTCTAGGTGATGCTGAGCTGACAGGCACACTGAGCCTCCCTGGAGCATTTCCATTACAAAAGTTACGAAAGGTCTTAGGAAATCAGCTCTCCCCCATAACTGCATAAAGGATGGGGGCGTCAGGGGCCTGGATCCCAAGTGTTTCCCAGACAGAGAACTTGAGTACTGGGGGGGGGGGGACACTGGTCCCAAGATGCAGGTACGTTGTGCAGAGCCAGAGACCTGGAGCTGGGGACTGCCTGTGAGCCCCGCCCAGCCTGTCTATGCCAGTCACCTGGTTACGTAGGTCTCCACTCTGTCTCCCTCCATGGTGACATGTGGATGTGTGTCGAAATCCACAGAGCTGGGAGCCAGGGGGAACCTTAGGAGCTTCATTTCCATTGCTTCAGAACCTTCAATATTCAGAAGCAGAAAAGAAAATGTAGAAACTGTCCTCAACTTCATCACCACCTGAAGCTACCAAGGTTTTCTGAACTCCTCCCAGTGCGGGCCGGCAGGGCCAGTTGCTGCAGCAGTGTCTTCAGCATGAGCTCTATGTGCCACAGACTGACTCCTGCAAGGTACACAGGGAAGGTTTGGTGGCCAAAGCTTGGGCTTTGTAACTCACTAGTATTCAGCAATATAAAATAGGAAGGCCGCCAGTTAATCTCTGCCTGATAAGTGGCATTGCACAACGTAAGAGAGGAGAAAAACAGTAGTGAACACATCCTGGAGCCAGGGGGTGGTGGGCACCTTCAGAAGACTCCCTGAACATTTTCTGTCAGAGATGAGGGGCACCAGGAAACCGATCCTTCTCTGTGCTGGACACAAGTCCCCCAGAGGCCTTGGCTAAGGGCTCACTGACAATCTGCACTGCTGTTGGGCAGAGTGGAAGTGTGTGGCAGGTCGGGTAGGGTCGGAGCAGGTTAGGCCTGGGGTGTACCTTTGCAGGGGTGCTAAGGGTCAGCTCCTCCACCTCCCAGCTTTTGTGTCTAGCCACCAAGATACAAGCTTAAAGAACTGGGCCAGACCCACCCTGTGTGGTAACCTCCCAGATTAAAGCTAAAAGAAGCCCCTTCTCTTCTGGGTTGGTCCTCAGGCACCTAGTCACAGTAGCAGAGAGCTGAGGATCCACGGTTCCCACCGGTGCCCACCACAGGCCAGAACTCTGGCTCATATCTCTGCCTGTGCAGCCTGGCCTGGGTTTGCACCATCTGTACCCTAGAATGCACACACCCAGTGTTCCTCTGTGCTCCATGAGGCTCAGGGGAGCTCCAGGGGTGCCTAAGACACCCGGACAAGAAATAAGTCCCTGCCTCCAGGAAAGGAAAACTAAGGCCGAAGCCCTCCTTGTGCTGCTCACCAGAGTCTGCGCAGAGTCCTGGATGCCTGTAGAGGGAGGAGAAGGCCATGGGCTGAGGAGAGGTTGCTGGAAGGTCTTGCCCTCGGGGCGCCCCCAGTACAGCTCCATTCTGCTTATTTGGAAATGCTGGGAAATCAGTTTAAGAGAAAATAATCTCCATTTGCTTTGTCTAAATGTGCACAAAGGCATGGATAGAATGGAGAAGCCAACTTCTCCTTTTGGGTAAACTGGCCCATTATCCAGATTGGCTTCGGAGGCACAGCCTCTGCCAGCACTCCTAGAGGCCTGTGAGGAATCAGACGTGGCCATGTGTGAGCGGCCCTGCCCTCCTTTAGCTCGAAGATCCACATTTCCACTTGAACTTGGATCTGGGGTTAAGACTTGGCCTCCACCTGATGTGTATTTTCTTGGCTATTTGGAAATGTGTAGAACTTTATTTATAGTCACCCAGTTGTGCAGTAGATTTGGTTTGCCACAGAATCCTGGAAAGACTTAAGTTCGGGAACCGAGGTATCTCTGCAGGGGGGCTGGGCACACTCCTAGCCTTCCATGGTGGCCCACTAGGCTCTGACCTCCCCACAACGTCACCAGTACCTGACTTTGGGGATGGGGTGTCCCGAGCCACAGCGGGAAGCACACTGGACCTGGAGTTTCCTGCAAGGGTCTGTGGGGTGGGGGAGCAAGAGCCACAGAGCAATCCCTGCATGACAGGCAAAGGTCCCGCACAAGGTTTTCTTACTTACTCACCCCTTGGGGCAGAAAATGGAGAAGGTAAGATTAAGCCTGGGGGAGGAACTCCACCAAGCTCCAGGGAAAAGACCAAACCAAGCACAGAAGCTGACTTCCAATGAATTAAGAGACTAGATATCTAAAACTCAACTTACAAAGAGATCAAGTGACTTGCGGGTGTTAGCCAGAATATGTGGCCTCAGGGCACACAGAGCTGTAGGCAGCTTCTCGCTCCTGTGCCCTGTGGCTCTCCGGTGACTGCCTGGGGGGTGGAGGGAGGTGCGAGGTCTGTCCGCTCTCACCCCGATGGCTGGAGCAGAGGCCAGTGCTGAGGCGCTCAGGGTCCACACTGAGCCCAGCCCGCTGTGCTGGTGGCGCCCTCCCTGTGGCCCCAGTGTGGCTCGGAGTGGATAGAGGCACAAGCTGTCCCAGCTCCGGTCAGCAACGCGGTGACGCCCGTTGCCCAGCTGTCCCCAGGCAACCTTCCCAGCCGCTCCCTGGCTGTCCCCCCACCCGAGGTCAGGCCCAGCTGCCCGGGGCACAGTCACTAGCTCCAAGCCCCTCTTCCTTCCCCTGGGATGGCCTCGCTTTTCCTCCAGGAAAGGCAAGGCCCTCAGGCAGGAAGTCCCACACCCATGGGGACAGGGGATGAGGGAGGGGCCGAGCACTGTCAGCTCAGCTGAGAAGGGGGCAGTTATAGCAAAGGCACCCGGGAGGGAGCCAGGAGGACTTCCAGGAAAGGTGATGACTTTGTGTCGGGTACTGACTGAGCCCTGCTGCTGCGCAGGAGTAGAGCCCCGTGGTGACCGCCTTGGCGCTGTCCCCTGACAGTCAGTACGGCATCGCTCCAGCCGGCTTCGAGGCTCACTCTTCACTCGAGCCACTAGATTATCTCCTTTTCCTTTCCTTCCAGCCTTTCCTTCCTATATACAGGGCTAGGCTCCAACCCAGAACCCAGCGCATTGTAAGTACTCCTCCACCACTAAGCCTCTAAGTTATTTCCGTTTGATTCTTTTTATCCTCAGCTTATTCCCGAGGAGTAGATTCCATTTGGAAAGCAACAAAAGATCCGTGGCTTGACCCTGTTCTTTCTAAGTCTCCCGCAGAGACCAACTTTTTTTGGCATTTTTCCTGTTTTATTTCTACTATTTCAGGCTTGAACAATCTACTTCTAACCTAGCCCCTCTAGTTTTCTATGGATAATTTATTCTTTTTGCAGCATTTTAGGGGATCAAATTGTTATACATGTCTTAACAAACAGCCTGACATTAAAAAAAAAAAAAAAAAAAAAAAAAAGACAAGTAAACTTGGACCGCTACTACACTGGGGAAGGTGTCCAAGTGGGCAATAAACACATGGGAAGGCATCTGGAGTCCCCAGGAAAAGATAAAGGAAGCCACACTGAGATGCCTGCCTGTCGCAGGTGACCAGCGAGATGCTAGCTCAGAGCTGGGGGCAGACAGTCAGCAGTCATGCCCACTGCAGCAGGGCACAGCCAGGACGGCCAGCCTGGCTCCAGCTTAGGTGAAAATGGAGCAGTTGCAGGACAGTGAGGCAGGAGGCTGTCAGGTGAGGGTCCCTACAGATGCAGCAGGCCAGCTGTGCCTGCCTGTGGACCAGCAACCCATCACATTCCGTGCCCCAGAACCTGGCCTGGCAGAAGAGGCCCTGTGTCAGGCGTCTCCTGGATCAATAATGCTTTCAGCTGCAGCAGCAGACCCTCCGCAGGTGGGTGAGACCTGAGCAGGCATCACCCGGCAGAGCTTGGCTGCAGCTCAGCTGGGCCTTAAAAGAGTAATAAGGGTGCGCATCTCACTCCAAATGTAGAGGAGGGAACCAAGTCCTTTAAACTTGGGGTTTCTTCAGGTGTGGGGATCTTTGCAGTCAGCATATATAATACAATTTCTTGGGGCTGAGACCTAGGTCTAACCATGAAATTCATTCCCATATACAGGGTCTGAAAGTCATTTGATAGGAAATTTTCAAATTTGGGGGCATGAAACAAAGTGTTATAGAGTGAACTGTTTTCACTTGTGACATCCTTTTGGTCCTCCATAAGTTTCAGCTTTTGGAGGAGTTTGAAGTTCAGATTTTCGGATTATGGGGGCTTAGCCAAAAATATCGAGTCTTATTAAAATCGGTGCACAGGGCAGCGGGAATTTTCAGCCTCAGTTTAGAGCCGCAGCTGGGACCTACTGTTAAGGGCAGTGAGTAGGACTTTTGCAGCCCATTTTGTGAAACAAAGAGGGAGAGTTTGAGGGGGGCTCTGCAGGGTTCCCGTTGCACTCCAGAGCTCCTGAGAGGCCTGCATGACCTCCAGTACCCTCCCTTTGCTGCCAGAACATTGGCTCTGGGGCTCTGCCATAGAATCTCCGGGGGGAACCACAAGGGGAGGGGAGCGGGGGGAATCAAAGGGCGCCAGGGCACAGTTTAAGGCTACATGGCTGGTGGTGCAAGGGGGCCACTGTGGCATTTGTAGGAAATTATCTATAGTAACACATTACAAAAAAAAAAAAAAAATCTCTGGTTTTGGAGAAAACCAAAAGAGAAAAGGGAAGTTTAAAATAAAATCATTTGAAAGCCATCATGGCTCTGGTTCATCGTAACGGTGGGCAACAGGTGCATGGAGAGCTGCCAGTCCCCACCACACCCCACCCCCTGCTCTGGGACCCCCATGGCTGGCAAGCAGCTCCTAGGCGACACCCTTCCCCAGGAAGTGCAGTCATGTCCCTCAGCATCCAGGAAGCTCCCTCCCTGGGGACAGGGATGCCCTCACTGGCATGAGCGACCCTGGCTTCCCTTGCCTGGGCCCTGGATCCTGGTGTGTTCACCTCCATAGCCTGGCATCTGCACCACACAGTCCTGCAGCATCAGGGTGACGACCACAGTCTGAACTTTACCCCTGAAGATTGGGTTGCAGTGTTTGGGAAGGACACAAGCACATGTCCCAAAACATGAAAATGGGACAGTGCAGGGGGACCTGGGTGAGACCCAGCTTGACAGCCTCACCTTTATGCCCAGGTGCAGTGGGGTGCAGCCCAGCAGCGTGCCCCTTGGGTTTTGATTGAAGTCTCATTGGACTTGGGGCTCCCTGGGGCCACATCTGGCTTTCTGGTGTGGCCAAGTCCATGTCTTATTGAGACCTACAAAGAGGTCTCCAGCCTTAAAGGAGCAGAACATGGTGCAGAGCAAATTTCCCAGACGGGTTCAGGTTTTCCTGACGTGCATGGCTGTGAGTGAGCACCGCATCCCTTTCCATGATCTATGGCTTCACAGGCTTGCCTTACCCACATGCCCTAGACCAGGTCCCACATGAAAGCAGGATCCAGGGGTCAAACCTAAAGGAGGGGGCACAGGAGAGGTGGCCCCTCTGCCCCATCATCCTCTGGAGGACCCCAAGCTCCCTGAATCACCTGCAACCAGGTTTCCCCTTTGATTCTTTCACCCACTCAGCTCCTGCTAGAGTCTACACAGTGCCTGTTCTACCACACAGCCCAGCTGGTCGTCAGTGACAGTTCCAAGTGACACCAGTGAGTGTGATGTGCCCTCCAAGGAGACCAGAGCTAGAGCTCAGAATGTGGGCTAGGACACAGGGTCCACGCCTGGTCTGACTGGAGCCCACAGGGGCTGACCAGTGTCTCCAAAATACAACACAGACTTTACTTTTTAGTCATTTTGTTTGGTTTCAACTTGCCCTACAATGTTATTGCTTAACTTACATTACATTACACAATTTATTTAACTTAAATACAACTCATTTTACTGACATTTGTTTTCCTTTGCTGTTTAGTATACTTTCTAATGCACTGAAAATGTAAAAAGCACAGTGATAAAAATACACACATCTTATGAAGTAATTACCATGCCACTGTGGAAAAGAAGAAGCTAAGAATCACTGTCATTTAAACATCTCAGAGGTAATGGTGGAAAACAAGTTGTTGTGGTTAGGGATTTTTGTAAGAAGAACAATACAGGACACATTTTGTAATATTTTATAAGGAATCATATACAAGTGCTGGAAATCTGTCCACCCACTGAAGACCAAAGACTCCAGCTGAGGGTCTGGATCCTAATATCCTGCATGAGTCCAGCTGTAGACCTAGAGCCCGTAACAGAGTCTCCCACAGGTCCAGCTGGAGGCCTAGAGCCCACAACCAAGTCTCGTGCAGGTCTGCTTTCCGGTTCTGTGCTAGAATCGCCCAAAGGTTAGTGATGGAAGCTAGGAGGTCTATGCCAGCAGGATGAAGGATCTGTGCTGGCAGGCTGAGGGAACTGAACTAAAGCTAGCAAGCGGTGCTAAAGGTAAGCAGCAGAGCTTCCCATAGCCATCCTCAGCAACAGTGAGGTCCTGAGCTCCTCCAGTGATGAGAAAAGCTGAGTTCCCATCAGGGAAGTCAACGCGACAAGTTTTTCCAAGAGGCTGAGCATTGCACCATCTTCCCCTCCAGAGCCAGGAAGTAACGCTTAAGATGAAGATCAGAGCTCCTCCAAAATGAAGCACAGCCATTGTCAGTGACAATGAAGGCCCCAAGCTCCTCAAGCAATAGGAACAGCCAAGCTCATCATGAAAGCCAGCATGGCAAGGTCCTCCAGAAAAACCCAGGAGAACAAGCAGCTTCCAACAGCTCCCACAGCCTCTCCAACAGCATCCCTACCAGCCTCCCTATGGCTTCTCCTATTCTGCCTCTTACACTGCTGGCAATAATCCATAGGTGGGCCTCCTACACCCAGCACTGTGTTAGTTCGATTCAACTGGGTGTAAAAAGTTCATCACCAGTTAGAAGTCCACTGCATTCATATAAAAGTACCTCTCTCTGGGCCCGAGTCCTGGATTCCTTCCCTTTCTGCGGGAGAGAAGAGTGCACTGAGTTCCATTGCTCAGGACAGAGTCATTGGGCCAGAGGCACTGGCAAGAAAATTGACCCGCAAGAGCAATCCTGAAGGGTGCTCCACTGTGGAAGAGGAGGGCCTGGAGGCAGTGCTCTTCCCTGGTTCGGTGCCCCAGGGCTGAGTCACTGCATTCTCTTCTTACTGGTCCCCTTGGCCCCACCTGGCCTGTTCCTTCATCTCCTGGGTCCTGCAAATCCAGCTGCTGATTGGGCTGTGCTTCAGTACCTGCAAAACAGAAATGACCCGACTTAAATGTGGAAGTAAAAGCAGTGGAGGAAAAAGGAGGCCATGCTGTGACCCAGAACCAGACCAGAAGAGAGAGCCGCGGAGAGAGCTTGCAGAGCGCAGAGACTTGCCAGGGAGCTTACGCCAGCAGCTGCCCAGCTCAGAGGATAGCGACCAATTCCTTGAAATCATGACATTAAGAAATTTATAAAGAGGGAAAGTTACTTGGGTATGAGCCATCCAGGATGAGGTTATAGAAATCAGAAGTAAACCCAATACCTCCAGGGGAGAATAGGAAGAGACCATGAGGGACCTCAGATAGAAAGGTAATACTGTGCATCCTCCAGAGTTTACAGAGGGTGGCTGTGGGTTTAAATACCTTAGGTTTTCAGAGAGTCTGTCTTTGATTAGATCAGTTTGAGGAAGGCTGTGCCTGACACTTGCGCCTCTCAGTCACAGAGACTAAAGCAGCTCGGTTTTGATGAGTGAGGATGGAAGTGACATTGCCAAAGGAAGCCTAGGGTCTCCGGAGCCAGGAGTCCCACAGGTGACCCTCAGGTGGGGGCAAGGTCAGGGTCACACCAAGCTCTGGGGCTCAGATTGGGCAAGTCCAGTCAGAAATCTCTCTCTTTTCCCCACAAAGAAAAATTACAGAGGTGATTTATATTTATAACAAGGGGCTTGCTGCATCTGCTCCTGGGTAGAATCTGCTCAAGGGTCGCCAGTCTTTGGAGGCTTCCCTGTCCTTCCCCAGGGCCTTGCGTGTCCTTAAGGCTCTGAAACCTGCCTTGATATTCACAGTCTTTATGATCTGTGTATGTAATAGATTTTGGCTGCAGTTGGTGCATGGCTTGGAAGAATATTCAAATGCATTTTTACTTTTATTTTTATAGACTAAATTTGGAAACTCAAGGAGGGTAATTTAATCTGTCAAAACTGCATTAGGGATTCAGGATTCTGTTCTGGGACTGACATAACATTTTAAGGATTTGCTGGGCAATACGATCTCTTCACCTTCTCAATATTCATAGAGTGATGTGGTGTTCCTGGGCTCTGTCCCAAGCTATGCCTCTGAGAGGACAACTCTAAAGATGGATTCATAGTCTAGACAGTAACAAGTGCAGAGATTGGTTTTGGTAGGAACTCAGTACCCACAAGTGGCAAAAGTGGGTAATGTCCCCTCCCCCCAATTCAGGGCTGTGGAAATGATATCATGAAAGAAATTCAAACTTGCAAGTACTTATACCATTACAAACTACAAAGACTTGTAAATGCACAACTTCACTTTTCTGTGAAAGCATGAAAAAGGAGGCCACTGGTGCAATGCCATCATTCCTGAACATGCTGATATGTGTGTCCCACAAACAAGGAAACTCTCTCCCCGTGACCACCAAGATGCTGTCCCTTGAGGAAGCGCTGGCTGATGCTCGGCCCTGTCAGCTCTGATGGCCTCTTTGGTGTCACCCAGTGATCTAGATCTAGCAAAGACTTCTATGGAAGAGGGATCCTCTTCAGAATCACAAGTTACATTCATTCATCATTTATTTTTATTTTTAATTAAGTAAGTAATTAATGCAGTGCTGGGGATCAAACCCAGAGTTTCACACACACCAGGCAAGCCCTTCACTGCTGAGTCACACCCACCCTGCAAATGGGGACACATTCCTTGGTCTCCCAGGCCCTCTGGCCCCACAGGCTGTATCGTGCAATAATCCCTCACGGCATTTACCCCATGTTCCCCTTGACTAGGTATGAGTTGGCTGAGAAAAGCACACAGGGCTTGCTTTTTGTACTGCACCCTGAGAAGCTGCAGCTAACTCTGACTTAACCCTATCCCTAGAGGCACTACCTTTCATCATCCAATCAGGGCAGTCCCTGCCAGGATTCCTCTTTGTCATAGATATGTACTCTGAGGGAGTCCTCTGACTATGTCCTGTATGCCACCAAAATTTCATCACACTTGGAAAGACAAGTTGACACAGCCATTCAGGAAAATAGTATAAATGTTATTCCAAACCTAAAAGGAGAATGACCCTAGGACCCAGCCATCCCACTCCTGGATGTACGTGCAAAGGAACCGATGTCCCTGGGAGGGAGCTACTCTTCATGCTTATCTCGGTGCTCTCCATGACCTTGAGGGAACCTGGCCTCAGCCCACAGAGGCCTTGATGCCTTTCTCTGGGAGAGAAACCAGGTCCTAGAAAACAAGTGCCAGCAACCCGGGGCTGGCTGAGATAGCGTGAGATGGAGGGCCACTGTGGTCAGGGTCATGTAGGCCTCCAGGGCCATCAGCCACATGGGGAGCCTAAAAGATGAAGCAAAGGTGGCAGCTGTAGATCTGGGGCCTCTCAGCCCAGTGTCCCAGCCGCTCCCTCACTGAGAGTCGTTTCCATCTCTCTTGATGGTGACAAGCGTATAAGTCAATCAGCAGAGGTGAGTAGCTCATTAGAGCAAGAGCAGAACCTCCACTCTCACTGCTGGGGTTGTCTCTCCTAAAACAGGACTTGCTGCTTGGTCCTGCATGTGTGATTATGCCATCCTGCCTTCAAATGGCTTCATGCACGCACACAAGTGTGTGTGTGCACATGCATGACCTACAGATGTTCATGGACTTACAAGCATGTGCGGATTCATCAGGGTCCTGCAGGGACTCCCGGCAGCTGCTCCTCTGTCCTTGCCTGGCACTCTGGGGCTTTTTGCCTTCTACATAGAAACCATTTATGACACCATTGGCCCTGGCCTGCCCAGCAGGAAACCCCAGCTATTTGAGTTGGGAAGGGCTCTGAAGTCGTTCTGTTCAGGCCCCTGCTGTTAGGATGGGTGGTGAGAGGGACAGCAGGCAGCAGCAGACAGGAGTGCAGCCCAGTGCAAGACACTATGCTGCAGAGCATGGGTCACAGTGCCCGAGGCGCTGGAGCCACCGGGCTAGCTACCCAAGGGGCCTGTGGTGACTTCTGACCTGGGCCATGGGCTAGGGTGGCCTGGGTCCTGTACACTGGCTTCGGGAATCCCTGCCCCAAGGTTGCCTACCACCTCACGGAGCAGGCATGAGAGCAGAGAGGGCATCCCTGGGGATTGAGTGGAATAGATGGTGATGGCTCCAGAGATGAGATCATAAGGCAAAGTGCCAGGGGCCCTCACCTTCCCAGGATACAGGGCATCGCAGGGTGTTTGGAAGGACACCATCCTCAGAGCTTAAAATGGACTTCCTGGCTCTCCTCAGAAGAACTGAGCATGAGCTTCTCACATGTTCTCCAGGTGCAGAAGCTGAGGTTGACCACAACATAAAAGAGGACTGAGTTGTGATCAGCATGAACAGGACAGCATGGCCAGATGGGCAAGGGGTACAGGGTGGGCACAGAGTGCAGCTGGACAGGAGAGGCACCTTGCAAGTTCCCACAGTGTGGGAGGGTGGTATGGGTGAGCACAGTAGGTACTTGGAAAGAGCTAATGGAACGGATTTTCAAGTTCCCAACCCAAAGAGGTAGAGCATCCAGATGGCAGGTGTGGCAGTCTCTGGGTCTCACCATCATGTCCCATATCCACATACCCAGTGCCACACTGTGCCCCACATGTGTATGATTACATGCCAAGGTTTTAAAAAGCGTGCTTCTAAAACTGACAAAGTAAGATCCTAGAGAATGAGGTCAGGCCAGGGTAATCCCAGAAACGCATTCCAAGACGGAGCTACTCCCAGGGCTAACACATGTGGCTGTGGCTTCCTTTCTCCTTTCTGCAGGTGGAAGAAGCGGAGGCTCTGCAACGTCTCCCCAGATCTTTGACGGTCAGGGTTCCTGATGCTGGCCCCCTCGGCTCTGCGAAGTCCCCCTCCAGGTCCTGCCCAAACAGGCCAGCACTGTTCAGCAGGGAACATGGGAGACTGAGACTCGACCCACAGCTGTGCACCAGGGCCTCACCCAAACACACCAGCTGTGACTAAGGAGGTGGATTTTTAAATACAGTAATCAGCTTTAATCAGTGACATGGAGGGAGCCTACACACAGCCAGTTGTCAGGATCCCAGCTCTCCATCTACCCCAACAAGGCCATGCCTGTCTTCGTCATAGTAGTGTCAGTGTGTCTCTCTTCACCTTTCTTGCAGCCAGCTTCTCAGCCATGGGACCCTCTGCTCCCCAGGCTCAGCCTCCTAGACACTCCCGTTGTTAGCAATGGCTGCAACTCTCTCCCCATCCCTTTCAAAACACCCTCTCCAAACACCTCACCCTGCATTTCCACTGCTCTCTCCGAGCCCCAAACTGCTGCTCGCTAAGCCCAGAGTGTACATCCAGACTGCGCCCAGGTACCCTGGTGCTGAATTCTGCACAATTTAGTATCGCTGCGATATTTTGACATTCTTGAGCTTTGTTTGGAATGTATCTTAGGATGCAGTTTCTGATCCTTTAGGATCTTACTTTGTTACTTTTAGAAGCATACTTTCGAAAAACTGGGCATGTAATCATACATGTGCGGGGCACAGTGTGGCACTGGATGTGTAGATACAGGATGTGATGGTGAGACCCAATGGCTGGCACATCACTGTCTGGACATTCTACCTCTTTGTGTTGGGAACATTAAAATCCCCTCCTTTAGCTTCTTCCAAATACCTACTGTGCTCACTGGGCTTCTTATTTCCCAGAGCCTCCATTGCTCTGGGTTTCTGGTCCTTTTTTGAAGCAGCATGGGCCCCTGCTGTTCACAAAGGAGTGTGTGCCTGGAGAGTCTGGCTTTCCTGGGTTAAGACAATCCTGGGCCACATGTGGCCATGTCACGGTGACACATAGGCCACAAAGTAACACCCAGGACAACTTCTGTCCCAATTGTGCAAAGACGCTGGCATAAGGACAAAGGTGTGGAAGGAAACTAAACAACTTAGCTGAAGAATTAACCTGAAGCCACTCAGGGTTCCTGGCTGCGATCTACGGATGACTTGCAAAGGAACAGCAGAGTGCTGCTCCCTGGGGAGTCACTGTGCAGAGCCTCACTGCTCCGAGCTTAGACTGGCAGAACAGGACAGATGCCACGTCTCCTGTGCAGATGCCCTCAGTGTCCTCTCTCAGTCTGTGGCCACCACCAGGCTGACCCCTGTGGAGCAGATCTTGTGCCTAGGAAAGCTTTGAGCTCCCCCAGGAAGCTGAAGGTTACTGAGGAAGTCAGACAGCCAAGCTCCAGCTCAGCCTGGAAAACTTAGCAGGACTCCACCTCGAAATACATTTCTTAGGGGCTGGAGGAGTAGCTCAGCGCGAAGGCCAGGTTCAATCCTTGTAGAAACCATTCCCATCCTCCCAGCTCGGCCCAGCTTGAGTTCTGTAAGCCGGACAACCTGGCAAGGTGGAAGGGCTTCCTGAGTGCATATGTCAGGACCCAGTCTGGGCACCCAGATACAATGGGGAAGTTAGGGCATAAGGCAGGGCATTCGCCCCTGGGGTGCAAGCCTGCGCATTGTTTTCTGGGTGCCATGATCCAAATCCAGGTTGTATTAGCCAGCTTTCCATCATTCTTACAAAATACCTGAGAGGGCAAGCTTGTAAAGAGGAAAGGTCTGGTGTGGCTCCATGGTCACGTGGCCCTGTGGCCTTGGGCAGTGAGGGAGCAGAGGACACTGCTCACTCGTGGTGGCCAGAAGAGACAGCAGGGGCTGGGTGCCCATGTGCCCTGCAGGGCCACATTCCCTTCAACCTAACTTCTTCCTGGTAGCCCCAGTTCCCAAAGGTCCTAACACCTCCAGCCAAGCCACATGAGGACCAAGTCATCCACTCACAGCCGTAGGAGGCACCACAGACCTGCACACAGCACTGTCCTGAGTCTGAGCCACTGAGCTCCTGCCCTTGGGTTCTGGCTGGGGCTGGAGGCTCTGGAGCCTGGGGAGGCTTTGGGGAGCATCCCAGAGGGAGCAGGCAGGGGGAGGCAGACCAGCCCTGAGAAGGGCAGCATGAAGCAACCCCTGAGGAGGTAGGAAAGCAGCATGAGTTCTTCCAAGGAGCAGGGCGCACCGTCCTCTGTCATTTAGGAAGCAGTGCCCAGAGCCTAGGGTAGAAGCATCTTCAGAAGCAAAGCCTGTGAGCTTGGCTCAGCATGGGGTTTGCATTCTCCCAAGGCTGGCCTCCTTGCCTCTCTGCCCAGATGGAACTGGCAAGAGGAAGGCCCAGCAGATCTTACAGGATCACACAGGGCCGTCCCTGGAGTAGGGGACACCCTGGGCCTGTGCACTCCGGTCTCTGGGTCTGAAGGCATAGGACGTGGGATCTCCTCTCTGTAGACAAGAGGCCCACGGCTATGGGAGAGACAGGAAGACTGCTCCCGCGCCCGCTGCAAACTGGCAGCAGCTGCCCTACTCCTCCCTCTGTTGGTTGGGGAGTAGTGGGGAGCCCCGGACCTGTTTCCCTCATCCTGCACAGGCCCTGCCAGTGCCGGGAGCTTCCCTTTAGGCCTGAGCTAAGCTCTTTGAGCCCTGTCCATCTTCTTCCTTGCGGTGACATCAGAGGCACGGGGCTCACCTCACACCTCTGTTGGAGCTGGGGTGGATTCAAGCCCACACCATGGATTGCTGGAATGACGTCCTCTGCTGCCCTCTGCTGCCGGCTTGTCCTCACTGCAGCTAAAATTTCTCTTCCACCTCCTCTGCCTTTTGCTCCCTAGATTGGCACAAATCATCCATGTGATCTCCTTTTATGCCAGGAGAACCGCAATGACACCCCTGAGCCAGGCATCTTCTGTCAGCTGGGGCTGCAGCTGCAGATGGTCAGGTGAAAGGAGCACACGCCCCCTGCAAGAGCCGGAGAATCGGGTCCGACCTCTCTTCTGGCTTTTGCTCCTGTGTGACCACTGCGCTGACCAGGCAGGCTGTCAGAGGCTGCGACTGGGGGTATCCAATACCCTTGGCGTCGGGGAGCAGCCACCGTGGGTGGTCCGGCTCTGAGCGGACGCCGCTTATTTCGTAAGTGGACCTCACGGCTGCACTCCAGGAGAGAGACAGCACCTTGCCAGAGGTCAGGAGGCCACCCGCTCCTGGACGGGCTGCGTCAGCTGCTGCTTCAGGCCCTGCGGCTCAGCAGCCTCCAGGCACAGTCTTGCTCTGTGGAATTCGCTTTTGCTCCTGAGTTTTTCCTTCGCGCTCGCCTGGCGGATCACGTGACCGAGATTCGTCCCCACAGGCACCACCTAGGAAGAGGCCATGCGTGAGGCACCCTGGGAGCCTGGCAGCACAGCCCCTTTGCCTCCCACTGCCTTCCACACTGGTCATCTCTTCCAGCCAGCACCCTGGTCCTCCCCCAGGGACACTTTGTGGTCAAGTGGCAGGCAAGAGAAGCAGAAAGCAAGGGACAAGGAAGTGATGTAGGAGCCACCATCCAGAGAGGTAGACCAGCAGATGTGCGCTTTCCTGGGCACCAGAGCATTAATTAGCTCAGTGCCAACAGGGCCCAGGGTAATTAAGAGTGCTAATCAGATCTTCAAAGGGCACCAATGTCATGTAAAAGCCAGGGGCTTTGTACCTTCTGCTCTCAGGGTGTCCCTGCAAGCCATCAGAGATGGGGTGTTCTATGGTTTCACCTCCTAGTGGGATCCACCCAGCCTGGGTGTGACCAGAACAGCAGCTAGGTCCTGAGGCTTTGGAGGTGACCAATACACAGACCACACACTGCCTGGTGTTTGTGACTGCAAACCGGCTTCCGGGGCAGCTGCAGCCAAGCTCACCCTCCTGCCTTAATTGCCTTCTCTGTCAGTGGCCACTGAACGCACTTGCCCATCTGACTCAGACCTGGTGCACAGCCAGCCCGGCAAACTCCATTAGAGCTTCTGGCGAACCAGCTCTGTTTACATCTGTTCTGTGTGGAAAGAGACTGGAGACAGGTCTGCAGAACACTTATTCCCTCACAGTCCCAGCTGGCCCTGCCTGCCTCAGTGGCCCCGGGTGACCCGATGCTGGGCTCCAGGGGCCCACTTCTTCTAGTTGGCTTCTCAGGCTCTGTGTGACGAGTCTGTGCCCCTTCCAGAGGTGGCTCTTCCTCTGTGCCCTGAGATCAAGCTATTACAGAAGAATGGAGAGGTGGGACCAGGAGTCCGATCCAAGGCCCCGCAGGGGAGCCATCTGATGGGGCCACCCCTGCTGCTGAGGTGTCTTGTCCTCTGGGGGCTGGGAGGGATGCTGGTGGACTGAGGCGCTTTGGGGAGCCTCAGTCTGTGCAGGCCTATTTGCCTCCATGCTGGCTGACCTTCACCCCATGTATTGATACATACAGAGCTGGCTAGGAAAACACTCTACACACTCAGTGAGCTTTGAGCAATGCAGATGGGTCAGGGCAGTGCTGCTGCGTAGCCTTTGAAGCAATGCAACAGGTCAGTGGCCCCCACCTGTAGTTCCCTACTACTAAGCCTGAGCTAGGCCGAGAGATGCTGGGCTGTCAGCTGGCGGGGGCTGACCCTCAAGGAAGAGAACTTGACGTCCCAGGGCGGGAAGGCTGAGACCAAAATCACAAGATACTTCTTCAGACTTCACTATGCAGATTACTCCGAAATGAGAGGCCGCTGTTACTCAAGTCCGGTACTCTTTCAGCATAGCTCTCTGAGTACTGCAGAGATGCCGTGGTGCCTCCTGCATAGCCTAGCTCACAGCCCTCACGTACCTCCCGTGATCCTCAGTCACTCACGTCCGAGCCAGTGCCCTCATCACAAATCGACAAAGCCCAGGTCCAGCCCTGGTCCAGGCCTTTGTTCCATTTGCCATTATCAGGCCTGGACTTAAGAGCCTGTTGGCCCATCACAAATATAGAGGTATTTGTTTCTTTGTTCTCACCCTGGGCTGCATTGGAAGTGGTAGATTAGAATTTATTTATTGGAATTC
Organism: Ctenomys sociabilis; assembly: GCA_004027165.1. Classification (NCBI taxonomy): domain Eukaryota; kingdom Metazoa; phylum Chordata; class Mammalia; order Rodentia; family Ctenomyidae; genus Ctenomys; species Ctenomys sociabilis. The sequence continues at coordinate 113,802 of PVKA01002170.1, forward strand.
TGAGAGCGCTTCCCTGGAATTAAAATATAAGCTCCTTTGGACCTCAAAGCTCCTCAGCCAAACGAGGCTCTCTTTATCAGTTCCTAAGAGAGGAGCCCTGCAGGCCTAATCACCTCAGAGGGCCCCACCCTGTCACCATCCCGACACACCTCATGGGGGAGGGGACGCCAGGATTCCATCACTATCTCTTATGTCATCCAACTCTCTTCGGAGTGATGTGCCTGTCCCCCAGGTTATGCCAGTGTCGTGGTTGAATTGTGCCCCTCACAAAAGGTTTATGTACTTTTATGTGTTTGGTGAAGGGTCTCTCCTCCTTCTCCTTCTCCTTCTCCTTCTCCTTCTCCTTCTCCTCCTCCTCCTCCTCCTCCTCCTCCTTCTCCTTCTCCTTCTCCTTCTCCTCCTCCTTCTCCTTCTCCTCCTCCTCCTCCTCCTCCTCCTCCTTCTCCTTCTCCTTCTCCTTCTTCTCCTTCTCCTTCTCCTTCTCCTCCTCCTCCTCTTCCTCCTCCACCTTCTTTCTTGTCTTTTAGGGAAGGGTCTACGGTGTATTCAGGGTCTCACTACTAGATCAAATTGTAGTGATCTGCCCGTTTACTGCCTCCCAAGAGCTGAGGTTATGGGCACAGCTACCATGCCCAGTCTTAATTGCCCATCTCAGCATTCCCTGGGGGTGACACTGGCATGGCAGGCCTGGGGGTCAAATCCCTGACCCCTGAGCCTGCTTACAGGTGCTTTAATCCACTGAGCTATTTAGCAGCCCCTAAGACTTTTTCTTAAAACAAAACAACAAACCACAACTGTTAAAATCTTAATCTGCAGGACCTTGGATGTGGCCTCTACTGGAAGCTAGGTCTTAGGGATGTAATTAGTTAAGATGAAGTTATAGGGCAGAGCCTAGAGGCCCTAATCCCATCTGACTGGTGTGGATGTGAAGGGGGTCTCATGGGGCCCGACACCCAAGGGTGGAATACAGAGACAGAAGCAAAGTTGGGGCCATGACCCTGCGGCTCAGGGAGCACCAGGGAGGCACCACCGCCTGCTGGCAGAGCCGGGCTGGATTCTCCTCCTGGCTGCAGAGCCTGGTGTTGCTGGAGCCCTGACTCAGACTCAGCCCCTTGGTTCAGCACCTTGTTGCAGCCATCACCTTCCCCTCTGAGTGGCCTGGCTCCACAGGCTGCTGTCACCCCCTGATTTTTCTGGGTTGCTGAGCCCTGGGGAAACTGGGGGCTTGCAAAGACCTGTGACCAGGAGGCAGTGTAGTCCCACTGTCCTCCAGGAGGGTAAGAAGGAGCCAAGCCAGACCACCCAGCTTGAGGGCAAAGGGGCTGGGGGAGCGGGAGGGTGCGACACTGCGCATCGGGAGTGTGCAGCACCAGTGTGGGGCCGGTGCTGCCCCAGGGTGAGGGAGCAGAGGGAACCGGAGCTACGCTGCATGTGGCTTCCGCAGAAGTGCACCATGCTGGGGAGCCACAGGAAAGCCTGCACTCTGCCTCTTTGGATCCAGGTGGACCAAGAAGCAGACACTGGTGCAAGTGGTGGCCACAGACAAGCAGGGAGGTGAGACCTTGGTGGATGGGTAAGGAAGGGGCCATTAAGCAGCAAAGGCCAGCTCAGAGTAGGCTTTGGGGCTGCTCCCTGGATGACTGAGGAGCCCCACAGACCTTGGGAACTGTCTTGGGCAGTGGGCACTGGGCAGTCTGTCCTGACCCCTGTCCCCTTGAAGCACTGATGGAGAGTCTGTGTGCTCCCACCGGGTCCCATATAGCCTGTTCAGAGAAGAGGGGTGCAGTGCAGTGAGTGTGGGGGTTCTGGGGAACCCTCAGGAGAGCTCCAGGCACACAGGACACTGCCAATCATGTCTCCTGGGTCTGAGGAACCCAGCTGGGGACAAGGACCACACTCTTGCTTGTGCACCTGAAGCTCACTGCTGTTGGACTGTGCCCCTGGACCCTGGTGCCCAGAGGTGGAGGGCTGAGTGGAAAGGACAGGCCGCCAGGGGCACCTGCCCTGTGAGTCCCTACGGCTGGGTGCCAAAGCCTCTGTCGCCATCCACAGGCCATGCTGCAAAGGACAGGCACTATTTCAAGGACGTTTTAGTATTGATCTTGAAAAGCTGCTTGAAAACTTAGTTGATTTTCTTTTTAATTTTTTACAGCATTTTTGTTGTTATTTTGTTTCATTTTAACAAATTTTTTAATTTTGCAGGTGTATATCTGGTAACTTAAGCAGCTAATTTGAAGATAACATCATGCAATAATACATCAATATTGTTGCACGCCTGTTACTTTGTTCAGTAACATTTTGTATTATTTCTTTTTTTTTTTTGGTAGAACTAGGGATTGAACTCAGGCCCTTGTGCTTGCCAGGGAAGCCCTTATTCCACTGAGCCAACTTCCTGCCCTCTTTTATATCATTTCTGATGCATTTTTTAAAACTTATTCAGGGATTTAACAAGTTTTATTCTGACGGTAGTACTCTTCAAGAACCCTGCTTAGAGTCTGGATTCCCTGCTGCTGAGCGGAGCTGCCTGCACTGGGACAGGAGGGGCCCCAGGACCTCACTGTCACTTGAGGGTTGGGCCCAGTTGGCCCTGAGCCCCTGGCACCTGTCTCCTGTCTCCTTCAGCTCCTGCTCTCTCTGCATCCCTGTGCACAGCCAGCCCAATCAGGTCAACGCTGTGATCAAAGAGGATCACAGCTTCTTCTTTCCACTGCAATCTCTTCTGTGACTTCAGAAAGGTTAATGCATTATTTGGTGGAAAACACAAAATTCAACAAAATGATTGCTTTTCTTCCCAGGCACTCACAGCCCAGTCAGCCCTGGGCCATGGTTTAACACTTTTGCAGTGATTATATCAAAGCCCTGGCGGGTGACCCCACACAGGAGCCAACCTCGCCAGCGTGGTGAGGACACAGCTCACAGGCCCATGTGGCCGGACCAGCTTCTCTGGCAGCCTCACTGCTGATGCTCCCAGGAGCCTCAGGGATGTGAAGTGACCCGGTGGTGTGCCGCGGGCTGGAGTGAGCACACAGGAGTGGAGAGGGGCAGACGGGCAGGCATGCCCTTGACTTGGCTGACAGTTCCGATGGGCTCAGTTCACAGTCAGCTGGCTCCAGGGGCTGGGTGGAGGGACATGCTGGAGGAAAGCAGTTCACATCACGGCGGCCAGGAAACGGGAGCATGGGGGAAGCCAGAGACAAAGACACGCCCTTCTGGGTCCTTGCCTGCCTCCAGCTGGCCCCACCTCCTAGCAGCTCCTTCAGCCCTGAGCTCATCCAGGGATGAAGCCACCAGCGAATTTGCACCCTGTGATCCAGTCACCTGCCCTAAGCCACACATCTGACCACGAGCCTCACTGGTGGCACCTGCGTCTATGCCATGACAGTGTCTACTAGCAGGGTCGACCTGAGAGGACCAGCTGCTAGGGGACAAACACTACTGCCTCCTCCTGGGGCACTCATGGTACCTCCACCCAGCCCCTAGCTCTCAGAGGTTACCCTCCCCTTCCCTGCCCTGTCCCCTTGCCCTGTCTCTTTTCTGCTCCAATAGAGGGTCCCCTCCCAAGTGGCCTGCCTGCCCCAGATCCCTACTGAGTTCTGCTCAAGGAGAAGTGAAGGGTCAGATCCTGTCCTGCAGGTTCACAGCTGGGCAGAAGGGGGAAAAGGCAGAGCCAGGGTGATGAGAGGGCCACTGCTGTTTGTGGGGTGCAGCAGGGTTCCCAGCACTGGGGCACTAGTGACATGGGAGCCGGATTATCTTCATCATAGGCCACAGGTGATATCCTCCATCATGTCACATGTCCCCAGGTACTGTCCTGTGTTCTTGGGGTAGCCTGGGACACAGGGCCTAAAAGATGAGTGATGCCTCCTGCTGAGTGAACTCAGACTCACTGCCCTCCATTCTGACCACCCCATACACACGCATCGAGGTGCCACTTAACCAGTGTGCCTGTCCTGACCTGAGGAGGTAGCCTTCAGAGACTGGGTGGTTGGTGACTTGGTGGTACTTTTGCCCTAAATATGGGGAAATCTTACCTTTGTCCACTAGATGGCCCCATGGCCATGCCACTCCCAGGAGAAAGGGATTTGGAGGAGGAGGCCACTGCCTACCGGGTGCACTCTCACCTGGCCTGTCCCAGGCCCCAAGTTGTCCCCAGGGAGCCTTCCGGGAGCTTTAAAGAGGCCCAGAAGGGCATAGCTGTGAGCTCCATCTGCGAGTTTGTCTCTCAAACTCAGGGATGAAGGGAGCCCTGTCTGGGCAGAGAGGTCACACAAAACAATGTATGTAGATGGCCAGCCATTGGCAGGCTTCAGGTGGGCCCGGGTCCTGGGTCTGCCCACTCCACAGGCTCAGGGAGGAAAGTCTGACCTCAGCTTCCTCTCCAGAGAGACGCCCTCTAGCCTCAGACACCAGCTCTGAGAACTTGCAAAGCCAAGGTCATGCTAAAGCGAGCCTGAAGTGCCTTACCTCCCAGACCCAGAGAAATCATTTCTAAAATTTATTTGGAATCAGAAAAGACCTAGAATAACAAAGGCAATTCTGGCCAACAAGGACAAGGCAGGAGGCATCACAATTCCTGACTTGAAATTATACTACAAAGTTACTGTGATAAAATCAACATGGTACTGGCAACAAAATAGACCTGAGGATCAATGGAATAAATTAGAAGACACAGAGGCCTCTACGAACACACTCAGCCGTCTGATCTTTAACAAAGGGGTCAAACATGCTTACTGGAAGGAAGATAGCCTCTTTAACAAATGGTACTGGAAAAACTGGATCTCTACATGCCAAAAACTAAAACTTGACCCAGGCCTATCACCATGCACTAACCTAACATCAAAATGGATTAAAGATCTAAACATTAAAGCAGAAACACTAAATCTCTTGGAAGAGAAAACAGGAGAAAGTCTTGAAGACACAGGGGTAGGCAAAGAGTTCATGAACAAACATGAAATCTCACAGGAAACACTTGAAACAATTAACAACTGGGACCACCTCTTATCAAGATTTGGCACTTCAAAAGAAATAACCAACACAGTGAAAAGACAACCCACAAATTTTGAAAAAATCTAAACTAATAAGCACCGAGACAAAGGTCTGCTCTCTAGAATTTATAAAGAACTAAGATACATTAGGGCCCTCAAATTTAAAGACCCAATCCAGAAATGGGCATCCGAGATGAATACATACTTCTCAGAGAATGAAATTAAAGAAGTGAATAAATATATGAAAAAATCCTCCACATCACTAGCCATCTGTGAAATGCAAATAAAAACAACACTGAGATACCATCTCACCCCACAAAGAATGGCTATCATAAGGAAATCAACCAACAACAAATGTTGGAGAGGTTGTGGGGAAAAGGGAACACTTCTCCACTGCTGGTGGGAATGTAGACTGATACAACCATTATGGAAATCAGTGTGGAGATTCCCTAAGCAACTAGGACTGGAAATCCCATTCAAGCCTGCTATCCTCCTACTGGGAATTTTCCCAGGGGAACTGGAAACATCATATCATAGTGATATATGTGTACCTATTTGTGATAGGTACAATTTGTGATAGCAAAATTTTAGAAACAATCAAGATGCCTGTCACATGAGGAATGGTTGAAAAAGATTTGGTATTTTTATACAATGGAGTATTAATCAGCTATAAAGTGATAAACCTGAAGCATTTATATTTAAGTGGATGCCACTCAGAAATATTCTCATAAGTGAAATAAACCAGATCCAAATGTGCAAGTATCATATAGTCTCCCTAGTTTAAGAAATCAAAAGAATAAATACAAATAGAAAGGTATAACACAACTAAAAGGAAAGTGAGAACTTGAGGACTGGACAACGAGCAGAGGATAAGGAGAAAAGCTAGGAAACAGGTCAGGGACAATTCCATACATTTGTATGCACAAAATGGGCAAGGCAATGATCCCAAGAAATATCAGCAGGTTTTTGAAAGTAGCAGTTAATTAGTAGGATACTCAACCTGACTATCTATATATGCTGATATCTGTGAACCAAGCAACTGCACTGAAGATAGCAATGTGTAATGGAAGGGTCATGCTTGGAATGCCTGTCATTCTGGTCTGTTAAATGCATACTTCTTGTCATGACATACCAATTATTACCATACTGTCTCACAAGTGAAAGTTTTTTTTTTTAAATGGGTAATAAATGAAAAAAAAAAAAACACAAGAAAAAAAGTCACAGGAAGGTCCTGCCACAATGCAGTATATAGCTAGATTTCTAAATTTCTGTGTAAAAATATGTGTCTATTCCTATTTTTAAATTTTTTTCATCATATTCTATAAGGACTTACAGTTCAATACATCAGTACTTGATGGAAAATACCTGTTGCACGTTATGCCTAAGATGTTTGATATTTAGACAGTAAGGGTAAACCAAACTGCATATGTTGTAGGGTAATAATCAGCTTCTCTTCTGCAGGGTTAACAACCTAAGTTTGCAGATCAAAAATTGGAGAAAAGGAAGGGCTGCAAGATCAGCCAACATTTTGACCCTAGCCTTTCAAGGTCAGTGAAGACTCAGGACATAGGAAAACCTGTACTGTAACATCATGTAACTCAGTTGTGCCCCAAGTTTTCTGATCAAGGAGATTATGGGGCCACAGAGGAATGCGATCAATGATGTATAATGTGCCTAAGGAGAGTCACATGGAGAGAAACATTCTGTCAGGCTTTCACAGAGAGCAAATTGGTCAAGCAATGGCCATGACTCATCCATATGGCTGACACTGACAAGGGATCTACAAAGTGAGGTACAGGGTTATTGGATAAACCCTGAGGGGACTTGACTGACCTCATCAGATACAAAAGTTACATTTCTTATTATATGGGTCTTGCTTTATCTCGGTCTTACCATCCAGCAGAAAAGTATAAAAACAAGGTATATAAAGTGAAGCCATATTAATATGCTGAGCTGTGATAGGCTCAAGTCAACAACTTCTGAGGATAACCCACTACTATTGTGGACTGCTGGACTGTGTTGGATTGTTTTTCTGAATTCAAGCACCCCTAGTATTTAGATGCCAATAGAATACCCAACTCTGATAGGACCAAACAAAAAAAGGAAAACAAAGGAAGAGCCATTTTGTATTTGTATATACAGAATAATTAGGATAGATATACAGCTACTTTTGCTTGATTCTATAAAAAGAAAGACTGGTAGTAACAGTGTTCGGACAGGATAACCTGTCTGCTTCTTGTACAATGGATAACCACTAAGAAGATAACAATGTAAAATGTATTAATTATTGAAAATGTCCTATTAGTCAGCTTTGAAAGAAAAAAAAAAGCAAACCTGAGCCTGGACAAAACCCCATGTGATGCACAGGAGGGGTCAGGGGCCACACTGGGGGAGGAGCCCTGCAGGCCCCAGACCCTGGGCTGTGGGGCTGACTCCTACAGTCTCCATGAAGAAATGGCACCCGTTGCTGTCCTGGCCTGTGCCCTGATTGTAGGCTGGATAGTTTCAGCAAGGTGACCTCAGAGCTCTGCCTCCTCCACAGATGGCGACACACATACCTGGAGATGTCACTGGTGCTCCTGATTTTCTGGAAAGGGAGGACTTTCCTGGGATGCAGGGGCCCAAAGCCTATTCTGTAAAGGACCAAGAAAGTCATTAGGCCTTGTGGGCTGCGAGGACGCAGCTCTGTGCAGCAGAGCAGAAGAGCAGACAGGCAGCCTGGCCAAGTACCTACCAGTCCATTCTGCCTTCGGCCTGGCAGTGTCCTAGCCCTGCTCCCAGCCCCAGACTGCTGAGGCCTGAACAGAGTAGGTGTAGTGATACGTTTCTATGTGGAGGGACTTGGGATAGAGCAGAATCTGGGACCTCTAGAAAGCAAGGCTGAGACAAAAGCCGGCACAGTGCTGGCCCCTGGCTTCTGCTCCATCCCAGAGAGGCCATGCACATGTCTCCACCTGCCATGGAAGGACACGGAGTGAAACAGTAATCACACCCTTGCCTCCTCCAGCTGGCCTGGCCTGGCCCCTGTAGAGGCTGGAAAGTCCACCAGGGCTCTGGCCCTGCTCTGCCTTCAGGGCTCGGGGACGGCTCTAGCCTCACCCACCTCAGCAGTGTACACTGTTTCTGGCTCTAGTCCAGCTGTTGGGACCTAGCAGTGAGCAGAGATGGCTCAGCTTGTCGTGCTGCAGTTGCGCTCACCAAATCTGACCAAGTCCACCCTCCCAGAAAGAACACACTGTCATAGAGTCATTGTTAGAACAGGTGCCCCTCCATTTGCACTGGGATTATCCCCATAAACCCATCCTAAGCTGACAACAGTGTCAGGCAGAGGTGTGCTTGGGGCTGGGGTGTGGCTCAGCTGGGCTTGGCTTACCTGGCGTGCACAGGGCCCTGCACACCATCTCCATACAGCCAGAAGGATGCGCTTCACAGAGATGGTCCCTGACTTCTGCTCCCGTGATCTTACAGTGGTGTGAAGGTGGCAGGCATCCACAGAACCAGACCTCAGCGTCTGGGGTTTGATCCTTCCCATCTGTGCCACGTGGTGCTGCACTCCTTCCTGCGCCCGGGCCTCAGACCTGAGCCCCAGCCAGTACCTAGGTGCAGCGGGGAGGGCTGGTTCCCACCAGGGAGCGGGCCGGGTGAGAGGTGAGTATTGCCTTCAGCACTTTCAGCTGCCCATGGGTGTGCTCATCTTCAGCCAACAGCCTCTCTTCCCTCCCCTCCCAGCCTGACAGCATACAGGTCTGCAGAGCAACCTCACAGAAAGCCGGCTGCAAAGCAAGGTGTGGCATAATCAGGTCACTTCTTGAATACAGTACTGGAAGCGTAGAATTTGGGTTTTCGTGGGTCCTCATCATGCATGCGTGGTTAGTGTAGGAGGTGCGTTCAAAAGATATAGTAAATATTTGAATTTATAAAATTCCTACAGTGTAAGACACATCACCATGAATCCTCCTCAAAACAGACCCTGCCACTCTGGGCACCTTTCTCCCGTCATTCCTGCTGCTTTCTGAAGCGGCTCTGGAGTCCCCGTTCCCGAGTGGCTTCGGCTGTGTTGTTGGGGCTGCCTTGATGTCCTGAATTGTTTCAAAATGCCGACTTTTCATGGGCATTTGTACTTCCAAGAAGAGTCCAGAGGCCACCTGGTGCCAGATCCAGTGACTGGCAGCTGAGCACGCAGCATCCATCGTGTCTTGATTTGACAGAAGTTATTATGTAAACTGCTTCCGAGAATGACAAGAATGATGGGAGAAGTGTGAGCAAAGCAGCGTTCACTGCAATTTTTTTTTTTAATTATTTAAACACTACCACGTGCTTTGCCCATGCCTCTGTGGAAGGCAGGGCTCCCGCTGCATGCACAGCTCTTTCCCACCACTGTCAAGTTGAGAAACGACAAGCCACATCACTGTCCCTGTGGGCTATCTGTAAACCTCTCAGACTCGTCCAACTACAGAGCCTGAGAAGTGTCTCACGAACACTGTTTTTAAACAAACGGCCACAGTGAAGCAAACATACATATTTACCATGAACAACATGCGAACACCAATGGATGCAAATCATAAACGTTTAAATAACACGGTAGATGATGTTTGGGGGAACTGGCTGTGCTGTATTTAATAGCAGAAAGCACTCTGGCTACCTGCTTTCCTGTCCCCTTTACTGTTATGGATGACAAGCGAGCTGCAATTAGTTTCAATAATTTCCTACTAGGAATGAGCTCATTCTAACTATTGCTCCTTGGTTTGGATGGACAGATCAATTCTAATAGCACCTGAGGGGGTAATGCAGCACTCAAAGCCGCATGAATGAATGCCCTGGCGTGCCCGCGCTGGGGACTTGCTGCTGGCTGCTGCTGCTACTGCTGCCGAAGAAAAACCCCAAAGCCATTGCTCTCAGAGGCTTGGAGTCTATCACTGCTGCTCCTGTGGGGTCCTCAGACCATCACAACCCTGCACTCACACACCCTAGCTTCTGACCCTGTGGGGGACAGGCGAGTCTCCACGGAGCCTGCTCTCTGTCACACTTGGTAACAGAGACAGAAAGCGGACTACAGTCCTGAGTTCCAAGAGTATGGGTATTATGTGTCAAGAAGTGCAAAAGGAAGATTGGAGGATTCTTACTGGAACACCTCAAAATCCACCACAGCTGCCTCTCTCTCTCTCTCTCTCTCTCTCTCTCTCTCTCTCTCTCTCTCTCTCTCACACACACACACACACAAAGGGCTTTTTCTATGCCTTATCTCTTCTTCTTACTTATGCAGCAATTTTTCTTAAAACGATTATGCAGTGACTTCTGAAATCCCTAATGGACATTCTCAGTTGGAGGAATGAGGTCTGGCCTTCTCACCCTTGTTTCATGTGGTGATCTTCATTGTTTTATTAATAGACTCAACTTCACAGATTCGTGCGCTGTGTTTCAAAGTCCCAATACACTGTGGCTGTTAAAACTAGCCGGCTGGCAGCTGTGTGGCTGGCGCGGTGTCATCCTGGTGAGAACACGCTGAGCGTCTTGCTCAGGGCGGTGAACGTCGCGGTGCGCAGCTCCGAGCCCATCCCCATCTAATTCACCCTGCGGTGTCCTCTGCCCGCCACTCCTGGTCCCCATCCTCCCGCCGCCTGACTCTCCTCACCCACTCACCGGCTTCCTCGAGGAAGGGTTCCGCAGACGACTGAAAGCCTCCCCAAGATGTGCGCTGGTCGTGGGGCGCTGGGCTCGGCAGCGGGTGAACACTCTGACGCCCAGAGCCGGACATGCAGCAAGGTGGTGGTGTCCAACTGGAGCAGATCGCGGATGTCCGCCTCTGGAGGACGTGGTGCCCCGGATGCTGTTCCCCTGCACTCTGCTTCCAAGCCACCAGGAAGAGCGCAGCTTCACCCTGCTGGCTCTCCTACAGGGACAGCGACATTTCTGCTTTGGAGCCAGCTGATCGTGGGCTGAGACCGCAAGCCAAATGTGAACCTGTCCTTCTTTAAGCTGTGGGTGTTAGCTGTGTTGTAGCAGCACCCAGAAAGCTGACTGATACAATGGAGAGCTTGTGTTTCTGTTCTTGGTTTATGTCACCCAGTGTAACAGTCTCCAGGTGCATCTGTGTGGTCACAAACAACAGGGTTTGGCTCTTTTTGATGGCTAAGTAGTACTCCCAGGTGTACATGTATCTCAGTTCCTTTACCAAGGCCCAGCTGATGCACAGGGGCTGTTTGCATGTCTGGGCCATTGGGAATCAGACCGCAGTGAAGACAGGCATCCATCGTTCAGGGCACAGATTCATTCCCTTTATTTATTTATTTTTAATTTTTTTATTTTACTTTTGTTTTTCATTCCCTTTAGACATGTGCCCCACAGTAGGCTCCCTGAGTCAAATAGTATTTCTGAAGTGTGATCTTATCACATCTGGACAGAAAACAGTTTACCAAAGAAACAGCTCTCTGACTGTGTGGTGTGAGACGGAAGCAGTTACTTAATACACAGAAACCGGATTTATGGATTCAGCTAGAAAACGAACTTTTCCAAAGGTCAGCTCTGCCATAACATTCTTGCCTTTATCATTTGGAAGCAAGTGATTCTTTATACTTGGGATTAATGTTTCTTCTGATCAAAAATATCCAATTGTGGCATATAAATATGCATATATACATATTCATAGATATACATTTACATACATATTCATATATACACATCATATTCATATAAACACATTATATTCATATACATATTCACATTCATATACATATTCATATATGCACATTCATATTCATAAACATGCATATTCATATACACATTCATATACATATACATATATGATTCAGCTCAGAAAGTTAAGATCACCTTTACTGATGGGATACACAGGCAGTTCCACTGAAAAATATTACCCCAAAACCAGGTTCTAAAGTTAAAATTTATCTGAAGCCATGGATCAGGCAGAGCCTTGGGCTAATGAGAGACAAGGGTTGGGGAGGATGTCTGAGATGGGTCATGCAGGGGCTTCTTTCTCCTCCTCTTCCTCCTCCTCCTCCTCTTCCTCTTCTTCTTCCTCCTCCTCCTCCTCCTCCTCCTCTTCTTCAGGACAGTGGTGCTGTTGCCATGGCAACCCTCTTGGAGAGTCTTCTGTAGTCTGTTTTGCAGTACTGGCCAGCGTTCACCACCGAGCCACACCCCAGCCTGACAGAGGGAGGAGAGATGCCTCTAGCAGGCTGTTTTCTCACTTCAAGGTTGAGCATCTGCATCTTCTGGGGCTTCAGAGAGCTGGAAAGGGGCCCACAAGTCACCTGGTGGAAACATCCCTTGTCTGCAGTGCCTCAAGTTGGGACCTCTGGAGGCTGGGCCCTCACCTAAGATGCTCAGCATGGAGGGCAGCCCTGAGAAGTGGATCAGCCGGGGAAAGAATTAGAGGAATGGCACCCTTGTTTTCTCTGGCTTGTTTCTTCATGTGTCAGTCATCTTGGCATTTTCAAAAGAATTTTTCAAGAGCCTCAGTTTTAAAAGTATGCAACTTGTCCAAATAAACTGTCCGGAGCACCAGGTGCTGCTGGCTTGCACTGCGCTGCTCCTCCTGCAGGGGTGTGGCCAGCTCTGGCTCAGCCCAAGATGGCAGTGGGCAGTGTGGCAGCCCCTTGGTCAGATGTTAGAGCTGCTTGGGCCCCAGTTCTCCCTGCCCTGTTCTAGGGTCCTTGTTACAAGTAGTGGGCATGTGAAGACAGCTGTGGGCAATGTGAGGACCACTATGGAATACTATCATCTTACTTTTTTTTTTAATTCAGTACTATTTCTAATGTCTTATCTATTAGTTTTCTGTTCTTTTTTTAAAAAACAATTAGTTGGCATGTTCCAAGCTCCAGAAGGACTTTGTCCTTGGACAAATAGCATCAGATAGGAGAAGCAGTGGAGTCTACTTTGAACTTTCAGTATTTTGTTTGTGTGTGCATGTGTGCAAAGAGTGATTTATTGCACATTAACTTGCTGCAAAATTCTACAAGACTCAGTTGCATTAAAAGCCCCACAGCAGGGGCTGGACTGGGGCTCAGCATGGAGCCTGTACGGTGCACACACAGGACACAACACAAAACCAGACACAGTGGAGCACACCGAGACAACTGAGAGGGGACCCATGTGTCTGTGATGTCACCTAGTGGAGTGAGGGCACCATGCCATAGGGAGACAGGAAACACCCACATCTGATCCAGGCTTTAAAGGATTGGCAGGGTACTGACAAGAATTGGGCTTTGGAATCAGAATCCAGCTCCTAAATCCTGGGCTCAGCTCCCTAAAACCAAACTCAGCTCAGATCAGAACTCTGTCCTTTACTGTGTGAACTGAGTGGAGTGGAGATGCCATGGAATGTCTTCCGTGCCCATTCATGGTGCTACAGAAGCAGGCACTCCCTGAAAAGTCCCTGTTGATAACCAGTCTGGGGCTGCTGGTATGGGGAGTGACTCTGGGCATTCGTCACTAGGCCTAGGCTCCCTTCGGTCTTAGCTGAACATGGAACCAGTCTGCTTGGACCTGACCCAGCCTGTGATTCCTTACCTTTTCAGGTTTGCCTGGCCAGGCTGAGCACCAGCCACAGATGGGCAGAGTCTGGGCAGAGGCCAGCTGGGGACAGGCCAAGCAAGGTGGCACAAGGCCTCAGAGGATGGGTCCCGAACACAGCATGCAGACTCAGTTTGTGGCCAGGTGGTGCTCAGATCAGCCGCAGAAGGACAGGGGACCTAGCATGCCACCTCACTCTGGCTCTGACAGTGGCAAAGTCAGGTGCAAAGAGGAGGAAGAAAGCCGGGCCAAGCAGCGCCAGTGCACAGTGCTGCCTGGGCAGCAGATTGGCACCTATGGCCCGCAGAGGGTGAGAGAGGCAGAGTGGCAGCAGGTTGAGGCAGGGGACAAGGCTTTCGTTGCTTCCCTAGTAGGCAAAGGCGCTGTATCTTCATTGTTTCATAAGTGACAGTGGTAGAAGTAATCAAAGGAGGCAAAGTATCAGGAGGCCACAGAAGCAGCTCCAATCTCCTCTCCCTGTCTACACAGACTTGAGAGTCATCTCTGGGCCCTCAGCGTGGTGGCATCTGTGCCACCAAGAACATCAGAAGTGGATGGCTTCGTCACACCCCATTCACAGGGCTGCTCCCCCCGTTCCCCTGGATGAACTGCCCCTGCTCCCCTCCACCTCCAGACACCTTGCTGAGGGGCACTGCTGAGTTCTGTCCATCACACCCTCGGGGAGCACAACCCAGTGTATCCAGCAAATGCAAGGAGACAGAGGGAGCCACACAGGGAGGGAAGTGACACCCACAGATGAAAGGGTTTGGGAAGTCACCACAGTGGGCAACACAATTCAGTTCCTAATTCAAAGGAGCTGCAGCAGAAAGACCCTAACATCCACAATGCAGCTGGCAACATGGGGGACCATGTGATGATGTGGTGACCAGGCTTTCAGTGGGGCCTCATGGAGGTCAGGGTGGGGCGCACTTTCCGCTGAGACCCTTCCATGACAGAAGAAACGGTGGCTCTAGGGCAAGGGAAGAGCCGGGTCTCCAGCCTCTCTCCAGGACAGATGAGGAGCTGCAGCCCTGATGCCCGCACTTGAATGTGAAAGAGGGAGGGACTGGCACTTCCTCACATCTGCTTCACCTGGTATTACAGGGGAAGACCCCTGCCTGCTGTCCCATGTCTGCGGCACAGGCCTCAGCCCCTGGTTTCTCCAGGTAACATGCTGTCCACCAGGCAGGGCACATGAGGCCTATAGTCCTGCTGCATCTGGTCAGTCCTAGCCCTCGCCCCTTCCTGGCATCCTCCGCAATCCTTTGCCTTCCTGAGGGTCACAGAAGCAGAGCATTGGTCCTGCTTGCCATCTTCCCCAGAACACCAGGAGACACGTGCTTCGCAGCCCAGTGCTAGCAGGGTGCTCAGTCTTGCAGAACTGCCCAGGACAGGGAAGCTGAAGTTGACTTAGGTGTGATGCTGTGAGTCTCCACACTCAGCTCAGCTCATACACATCCAAGGTCCCTGAGGAGGCACTTGGGCAGCTCTTCTGTGGGTGCCAGCATAACTTCAGTGTCCCCAAGCAGAGGATCGCATGAGTGGGCATCCTCTGAAGTTCCCTCAAGATGTGTTGTCCTGACTCACTCAAGATACAAGGTTGTCCAAAATTTCCACTGAGCTCCAGGGGCCCGTGAGTAGCTTCCAATCACTTCAGTGGCTCAGAAGACAGCAGCAGATGAGTGCAGCGCCCTTCTAGGTGTCTGTGGGCTGTTTCCAGGGATGACTGGCACATGGACCAGCAAACTGAGGAGAGAAGACCACCCTGATGTGTGTGGCAACAGCCAATGGACTTACAGCTTGGGTGGAATAGGGGGAAAGGAGGAGGAAGTCAGTCTGCATTTGAAAAGCCCTACACAGCTCCATCGGGTGTGCGTCTTTTGCCACTGCCATTGTCTGTAGACGTCAGACTCCAGTTCTTCAGCCTCTGAGGTGGACTCACATAGCAACTCTCCATGGAGCCTCCAGTCCTTTGGTCTCTGACTGGTGCTGATCCCTCTTGATCTGCGGCTTCCAGCTTCTTCTCTGAGTAGGTAGTGGATCCTCCAGCTCTGCAGGGGTTAGCCAGCCATGCAGGCTCTCCTACTTCTAATCCCATGAATCTCCCTAACAAACCCCCTTTTCTTGCATAAATAAATAAATCAGTCAGGACCCACATCACTATAATCTGTCCCAGGTACAAGGCCTAGAGCCATAGGATTCAATGTTTACCCTATGGGGTTTGTTGCTCCCATCCAATTCCTCTTTGTCCTCTATTCCTTCTTTTCTACAAGGGGATGATTACCCTGTGCCATTCAATGTCAAAAGTTTAATTTTCTTTTTGATTTTTGCATGGTCTCACAGCTATGAGTTTGCCTTCAGTCTCAGAGGCGACTTTCAACTTGGGCTTTTTAGCAGTGTTGGAACTGTCAGGACTTCAGTGGCTCTTAGAGGTGGACTAAATGCACTTTGCATTATTCAAGGGACATGATTCTTTTGAAAGCCACTGGCAGAATGTCATGGATTTAATTTTTAAAAATTGCCTTCCAGGAGTCTCATGTATTCAGAGATGGGGCTTTTAGAAGGGGAATGAGGGGGATCCCGCCCATGCCTGCCCAGCCCCAGAGACCGGCCAGAGACAGCACGGCCGACTCCAGCAGTCTACTCAATCCTGCCCACGCTGCCCAGCCAGACACCGGCCTGAGACAGCGGCTGACTCCAGCGGCCTCCTGGATCCTGCCCCAAGCTCTCCCAGTGAGTGGGAATTTGCACGACTCACCAGGCTTCCCAGATCAGTGAGTGTGTGGTGAGTCTGGGTGAGAGCCATTGGCTTCTTCCCACGTGCGCTACCCGGATCCCTGCCCCCAAGCCCTCCAAGCCAGGGACTGGCCTGAAACCTCAGGACCCACTCTCCAGTACCTCCCCGGATCCCCTGTCCTAAAGCCTGCTGAGCGAGTGGGAATTTCTCCGAGTCCCTGGCATCAAAGTTCAGTGAGTGTAGAACTCCAGGCCCGCTGTGCTGGAGAGACATTTCCTAGGGATTCCCTCCCCC
>PVKA01002171.1:0-13642 GCA_004027165.1 Ctenomys sociabilis
GGTGGTGTGCGAAGGGGGGGCTCCGGGGGCGGGTCCCTGTGCCGCTGACGTCCCGAGCAGTGCTGGGAAGTATAGGCTGTGTTGTCACGCCGGTGTCAGTCTGATGAAGATTGGCATCAGGTAAGCTGTCATTCATTTCCATGTCAGAGACGCTTTTGCAGGCGGCGGCGGCGGCGGCGGCGCGGCGGCGGCTGCTGCGGGCGGCTGCCTCAGAGCGCGTGTGTTTTATTCCAGTCCCCAAGCCAGAGTATTATTCATTGCGACAGGGCAAGGAGGAGAGAGCGAGAGAGGGAGGCAGCAGGGAGGAGAGAGAGGGAGGCAGCAGGGAGGAGGGAGGCAGCGAGCAGAGAGGGACGGCGGGAGCGTGCAGAGAAGCTGGGGAAGCGCCGGAGAGCGCGGAGCGAGGGGCGGCGAGGCCGGGCGAGGGCGGCGAGAACCCTGCAGTCCGCCCGCGCCCGGCCGGCCCGGCCCGCGCACAGCCCCGCCGCGGGCGCCGCCTCGCCGGGCTCGGCCGGTGGCCGGGCGCGCATTGTCCGCAGAGGCGAGGAGCCGGGCCGCGGACTTCTGCCGCCGCGGGCCTGAACACTGTAGCGGGCGGGCGGGCAGCGGTGCGTCCGAGCGTAGGGACCGCGCCGGCCGGAGCCCAGGCGCCGGCGGCTTTGGGCTGCGCGCTCCGCGGTGCGAGGCTGGGAAGCGCGGGCCGGCTCCGGGCTCCCCTCCGGCGTCGGGAGCGCCGGGGCCGGCGCTTCCTCGGCGTCACCAGCCCGGCGCTGCTTGCAAGCGTCTGGAAGCCGGAGCAGCCTCAGCCTGCGGCTAGGTGGCCCGGAGTCGAGAGCTGCGGCCGCGTCCCGCCTGGCCCGGGGAGGTTTTGCAGGAGGATCTGTGGGGACCGGGAAACACTGTAGAGTCGGGAAGCCGGGGCCGCGGCGCCATGCTGAGGACCCTAGCCCTAGGAGGAGCGAGAATCTGTAGCGTCGCCGGCTCTGCGTGGATTGCTTGGGGGGGGGGGTGTCTTTGCTGAGGGGTGAAGAAAAACTGGGGCCCGTGTCGAAGCTTGGGGACGCGGGGAGCGCCTGGCTATTGAATAAGGAACGAATCCTAGTGGGAGAAAGGGAGATTGGGAAGCGCAAAAGAGCCGAAAGCTGAGGGGGACGAGGCAGGATCCCCAGTTTGCTGCGCAAAGTTTGTGTTTTCTTCGGGTTGGGCGAGAGGGTTCTCTAGGCTCCCAAACCCGAGGAAGAAACAAGCGCAGTGGGCCGCCCTTTGGGGGGAGCTGCTCGCAGGAAAGCCGGGGTTCCTGCGCAGTGGGGAGAAGAGGGGCTGTGGGTCAGCCCTGAGTTAGGCTGTGCTTTAGGGTGGCTACAGTTTGGGTTATAGGATCCAGGCTGTTTTCGGAATAGACACTGAAGGGCCGTTGAGTGGTTTACACGCCGGCCACAGCCGAGGGCTAGAGGTTTGAGTCGGGAGATCCAGGGTTAGGTCTGAGGCCGAGACGGGGACTGGGTGGCGTTTTTAGGATTCAGCCACAGGATCACGATTCTTCTTTGAGGGTTCAAGCTATTGGAATTCGGGAAAGGTCTCGATTCTAGTCCCAGAAAAGCGTTTAAGTAGGAGATGAAAGTAGTTGATCTAAGCCACGGCCCGCGCCCCCCGAATGTCTGCTGCACGTCCTCGTAAGTGTATCTGGAGGAAGCGATCTGGGCGCACAGGACTCGATCCTAGGAGAGATTCCGGGAAGCGGACAGATCGAAGGCATATTCTGGGAAAAACGACCAGGCGGCCTCGCAAGATTCTGACTGAACCCCAGCGGCCCAGCGGGATACACTTGGGGTCTGCCGGCGCTGTGCGGCGGGCGGGCGCTGGCTGCGCGCAGGGGCCGCGGCCTGCGTTGGGGGAGGGGAGCGCTGGCCGCGGGGGGCCACCCGGCGCTGGAGGAGTCGCTGCGGGAGGGCAGGGCGGACTCCACCTCCCGCGGGCGACCCATCCCGGAGCCGCCTCCTAATCGCCTAAGCGCTTTCTGCGTTTACCCCGACCCTGCTGGGAAGTCCACGAGACCTACCAGTGCGGTATTCTGCCCTTGGGGTTGGAGGTAGTTTGCCCCCCCCCACCTGCCTTGTCTCAGGACTTCTCAAGAATATTGACTTTTTGGATTTCAAATGTTCTCCAACTCGTGGAAGCCAAATGGTTTTCGTATTAGGCAGATTTTAATGACCACCTCCCACCCCAATCTCAGAAATGATGGTGTTCAAACAGTTCCTAAACCCCAATCCTGGCCCTCACTTTGCTCTTCCGAGGCCCCAGCACCGTGGTGGAAGTGTGTGTGTGTGTGTGTGTGTGTGTGTGTGTGTGTGTACGCTGTCTTCTGTCTCAGGACTCAGAATCTCCCACTGTATACGCCCGTGTGGCTCAGGCCTACCTCAAGGGTGTGGGATGCGAAGTCCCCACCGTGGCAGAGGTTATCTTTGGGGAACTAGCGAGAGTTGGAGAGGGCAGTGCAGGGGAGCCACGTTTGAGATTTCTTCCCTGCAGTTTTAAGTGTCCCCCTCCCCCACCAGCGGGCTCCTAGCTGGGAGAGCCGAAAAGCCCTGGCGGGACCGGGAGCCGTGCGACTTGTGAGTGGCCAAGGCGGCCCGGGGCGCGGCGACCGCCTCCACGGCGGTGCTCCAAGGCTGTTGTTTTTCAGGCTTGGAATTCGTGCGCTCGCTCTCCCGCCGAGAGCCCGAGGGGGGGGAGGGAGCCGTGACCCCATGGAGACTCCCCGGTCACCGCCTCCCCTTTGTGAGAGAGAAAGGCATGAAAACGGAGAGAAAGAAGAGCTGCTCCGAGTAAGGGCCAGGGGCTTACTGGAGGGAGATGGGCCCGACCACGGCTCACAGTAAAATGCCTCGTGCAAATTGCACTGAAGGGTACCCAACTGGAGACTGGCTGTTTTATGATCCTTTCTGGGAGTTTACTGCTCTATGCTTTTAAGTCTGTAGATTGCTTTAAGTTAATGAAAGTGCTGCTTTCAAAGGGAGCTTTTTATTGTGCGGCAGTGACAGATCCAGTACCTCCCCTTTACTCTTCCCAAATGGGCCTGTTCGGGAAGAGAGAGAGAGAGAGAGCTAGAGAGAGCTAGAGTTCCCATAGGGGCAGAGCTTGGGGGAGGACGCCGTGACAATGAGGATTAATAAGTCAATGTACAGGTAATTCAGAAAGATGAGTTTACCTCTTTCCTTGTTCGCTTTCATCCAGGCTTTCGCTGAATGTGGATTTAAACATTACTTTGGTACCTTCTGGCTGTAGCCCATTCTCATGTTGCTTTAGGTAGGTCCGACCAGGTTCAATTCAACCCCAACAGGATTTCAGGATTTCAGCCTTGCTGCCAATTCAAACTGCAACTAAAATATTTACTCCAGCAGCACTGGGGAGGGGCTTGGCATTGAGCTCAGCAAGATAAATGTATTTAAATGACTGGCGATCTTAAGAAGAACCAAGGCAGGCTGGTGTGCCATGGGTTTCCCCCACCCCCCTTTTCAACGCCTTTGGCACAAAAGGTGAGATGACAAGATTTTTGACTAGGTCTTAACACAGAAACTGCAATGGGGCCGGGCTGTGGCTTTGACCGCATGTCATAACCATTTAAACTGTGGTTAGTTGTTCAAAGCTCAAAGCTTCTCCAAGCTGGGTTTCATTAACTCTACACCAGTTGCCTGGAAGTTCAGTAGCAATAAATTGTATAAACACATTTGAAGTAAGTTAGTGATGAAATAAGGAGAATTACTGTCTTGTGAGTGGAGAATCCTGAATTCATGGAGTTCTAGCCTCGTCTAACTGGAAACATACCTCCTCTCCCCTGGCCTTGAAGTTTATAGGTGCACCGCAGTGTGTGTTAAATTTCTTTCTGCCGTGTCCATCTTCAACCTGGGACTGTGACTCATTAGAGACCAAGGCATGCCTAGAAAGCAGAAAGGCTGAGTTTTAAAGGGGTTTCTATTAGCCTGATTTAGGAACCAAACTAAAGCGATCAGCCTGACTTCCTTACCTTTCCTGAAAGCGATGGCAACATAAACAGCCACAGAACAGGGGCAAATTAGATTTTTAAAGGTTAGAGGCTTAATAATACTGTGCTGTTAGCAATTGAAATTGTTTTATTAAAGAAACATCCAATAAAATTTATAGGTTTCCAACATGTTGCAAGATCTCCTTGCTATTTATTTAGCCCCTCCACCTTTCAGAAACTCTACCTCCAATTTTAGACTTTTGTTCCTGATTTATTTAATCTGGAGCACATTTTCTAAATTAGCTGGAGGAGGGTGAGAAATGCTGTTATAAGTTTTCCTTTTTCCTGTGCTGTGTGGCACACGGACTGCAGCACTGTAAGATATATATATATACACACACACACACATAATTGTGTGATGCAATTGCTAGAGGTGACGGCATGTGAAGCAGAACGTCTGGATCAACAAAACACTGATCCCAGGATAGAGAGGAGGAAAATGATGCTGCAGAGGAAGTTATATGAAAATGAAATCATCACAGGCCATCATGAGCCCTGAGTCTAGGCAACACACTGCTTTGTGGGAGATACTTCATAGAAGATCAGTGACTTATCAAAGATTGAATTCTATCGAAGCAGAATTTAGAGGGAGGAGCCACACTTGCTGGGTACTATCCAAATAGCAGGGCCAAGGTTGCTGTGAAGGGGTTCTGCTAATTTAATTAAACCTAACACCTGATGGGAAAGGGAGGAAGGAGGGAAGGAGGCAAATGGTTGGGTGATAATCAAGGCTGGCAGGTCAGCATGCTGAGCTAGTGTTAGGCTGGAATTTAGGGGGCTGGCAGCTTTATGCCGCGTCACTGACTGCTGCTGGGCTCCAGTGGGTCCTCCAGCTGCTAGACCTTGGTTCTTCATCTGTGAAGTGGAATGTAGCACACACAGTCTGCATTATTCTTCAAGGAGTGAAGCATAAGTCAAGCCACAATGTACTCTAAAAATTATAAAGAAAATGAGAACTCGAGACTTGTTCTTTACAGGTTTTTCCTTACCCTATCTTCCTCTGCCTGCCCCTATGAGTCTTAGTAGTTCTCAGACTTTGCTGAGTGGGGAGACTCCTGCTGTGATTCTAGAAACTGCATGCACTTCAGCAAGAGGAGCAGTTACTATGGAGTTGGGAGATTCAGCCTGCTTCTACAGATGGGGCTACCTGGAGCAGCCTCAAGGGAACAGAATCCCACTTAGCCGAGCAGGCGGCAGCCCTTCTTTTTATGCCCTGGCGAATAAAGGCCTGGCCTTGACATCTGGTTGGGCTGGAGGTGGCAGTAGGGGCTGGTCTGGAGCTAGCCACAGCCTGGACCTTGCTAGGGGTCTCCTTGCTGGCAGATCAAAGCCCATTCTAGGCCAGAAAGCCCAAGCAGTTAAGCCTGAAACTTCTGTAAGTGTATGTAATGGGTTTGCGCCCTCACATTCTTTCAGTTCCATGCCTGATTTTTCAAAGTGAGGCCTGATCTTGGAGACCTGGCTCTAGTGGAATGCTGGTCTTTAATTCTTCTTAGTCTGCTGTGAATTCTTTGGAGGTAACTGTTTCTTCCACACTACTTTCCCAGTCAGTGGTAGGCAACATTTTCGTCTCCATTTTTACTGGGAGCAGAGAGAGATGTGGGATGAGATACAAGGGGCAACAGTTTGGGGGGCAGAGTCCTTCTGTCAGAATTCTTCCAGAAGCCCCAGGAGTCAGGGAGAGCCAGGACCTGGGCCCGCTGAGCTCTGCTGCGGAGCCAGGGGAAGAGCCTGCTGCCAACGTGTTGTCTTCTGTCTGGGGGGATCTGCTGTTTGCCCTGGAACTTCCCTGCAGGCCCAGCGGCCTGGGTTTCTAATTACATGAAGGACGTTTCTGCTAAGACCTATCTCACTAAAAACACATCCTTGTGTGTAATAAGAAACCCCAAACCAGGCAGGATATTTTAAAACTGAAGCAATGAAGATTAGATTAAGTCTCCACCAAACAGCTTCGTTCTCATATTATTTTTGGCTGGAATGTGGAGAAAAGCAGCTGGCCCTGGGGCTCAGGGCAGACTCCTAGGACTTGGATGGGGCCCGGAGTGGGTGGCTGGGTGGTGTAAACTGTTAGTTCCCTGTTTAGCAGGAATGTGGCCAATTTCAGTACAGCTTAAGGGGGTGGGGGGACCGGAGGGCTCAGAGGCTCTAGGGAGGGAGGGATGAGATCCAGATGGGTCACAAAGTGGCTGTAGTATTCAAGGTCGCACAATAGCAGCAGTGAGAAAGCTTTCAATTCCGCACCTAGTATTTGCATTCAAGTTGCTCGGCCTCCACCCCCACCCCCTCTGACTCTGCAAGGACAGCCACCTTTCTCCTCAGGGCCGTTAGAGGCAGCTTCACAGATCAAGCCCTTTTGGGTGGAGAAAGGGACCTAAGCATTGTCCAGGGTTCCTGGAAACAGAGCTCAGAACTCTAGCATCAGAAGCCCTTGTGCTGCCCTTCCGGTGTTCATTCATTTGTTTGCTGCTTCACTGCGCCCATTTTTATAGAGTCTTCTAAATACCTAGCACAGTCCTAGGCATTGTGGTGACACAACAGCAAGAGAAAAGCAAACACTGTGGCCAAAGAGTCTGTCCTCCAGGGGCTGCTGGCAGTCGGGATGAGAGAGCGTGGGCTTGGGCTCCCACATCAGAACTGTGTTTGGGGCCTTGCTTTCTGCTGTATGACTGAAGACAAGTTGCTTGGGATCTTTGATTCAGTTTTCTCAACTTGAAATTGGGAAACAGAGCTACACAGCTTGTAGATTCCTGGAGACATAACTTTTAAGTGCCTGGAACAGAAGAGAGATTCTGGCCTGGTTCACTCTCCTGCCCTATGTTGTTCTGGACCTGATGATCTAGTTGGCGGACTGTCCAGTTCTTTTCTTTCCCTGTTTGCTTCCTTGGGATATGGCATGAGCCCCATCCCAGGTTACTGGCATCATCTACAAGCTTTGAACGCACAGCCAGTTAACCCTGTGGCTGGCAGCTTGTGGGTGTGAGAAATGTTTGGGGGTGGTGTGTGTGATGGTGACAGATAGAACCCACAGACACCTTTGGGTGCACAGATGAAAAGGCACCAACCAGTAGCTAACTAACAGACGCAAAAGTGGGGTGGGGAAAAGCCACTGGAGTGTTGTTAACCATGCTGCCTTCTTGGAGAAGAGCTTGGAGTAGGGTCAAGACAGCCGCCTTCAGGTGAGTGCAAGGATGCCAGGCCTGCTGAGATCTCGGGCGACTTGATCTGGGGAGAAGATCTTGCCTCTTTCAGCAGGCCAGGAGTGGGCTGTCAGTGTCTCTGAAGTACCATGCAGATCTCCCTTTGTGGACTAGCTTCTCTTCTACATGGCAGGATGCCAGAGAAGACCTGTTTATGTTGACTCCTCAATGGAAACATCTAGGTTAATGAGTTAATGTGTGAAGTAGAAAAAACAAAAACAAAAAACTTTTTATTTTGGCTACACTACAACCACCTTAGCTAGTATCCCCACTCTTTCAAGCACAGAGAATAGAAACTCAGGTCCACACTTGACTCTTACTCTGCTTAGAAAGCGTGAAGCTGATACACTCAGTGTTGTTGAGATGGTGGGCAGGACAGAGATCAGACCTCAGTTATAGAGGACATTGGACTTCTTTTTGGATTCCGCCAAGGCTGTGTGACCTTAAACAAGTGACTTGCCCTCTTTGGACATCAGTGTCCTCTCTTATCCAGTGAGGAACTTGAACTTGTTCTCTGAGGTTTCCTTCAGCTCAGAGTTCTAGGACCCTGTGTCTCCTTGCAATGGTGGCTGCATGAATAGGCAACCACAGAAATAGCCCATGCCATGACAGATCTAAGCAGAGAACTCTTCACAGCATTGAGCAGTTGCAGAGGCTCAGGCTTCAAGGCCTTGGTCCTGCGGGTGCCCCTGGAGGTTTTAAGGACAGTGAGACTAGAAGAGTTAGATTCTATCTCCTCGTCACCTTCCTGGGGCAAATGGATGTGTCTTAGCAATAAGAGCTGACTCTACTGGGTGGAACTGTCAGTCTGAATGATCATTGGCTTCTTATCAAAAGCATCATTTACTTGTTCTGTTGATTTTTTTTAATGTATTTGGTACAAGATCTCACTATGCAGCTTTGACTTATAGTGATCCTCCTGCTTTCAGTCTCCCCAGTGCTGGAATTACAGGCGTGTACCACCATGCCTGGACTCAGATGCTGGGTCAGTGCACCTGGGGGGTGGGGCAGGCATGGAATCAAACCTGCTTCCTGCACTTACCTAATCAGGTGCTTAGTCTGCTGAGCTATCTTGCCAGACCCCCTACTTGTTCTGTTGAGATAGTATAGTTTTGGAAGGAACACACACTTTGGAGTCAGACTCCGGGTTCTGACCACGAATCGACTACTAAACCGCTCTGTGTCCTTGGACACATCACTTTGCCTCTGAACCACAGGTGTCTTAGTTATCAAGTGGAAATAGTTGTCAGGCTGTGAAGCACACATACAGCAGCCTGACAACTAGGAGAAAAATATGTAAAGGTTGTTGATACACTGTAAGCTCGTGGTGAATGTTAGGTTTTCTTTTTTTCTCAATAAAGTTTGTTCTAGTTTGATCCTCTTAACTTTGTGAAGTAGGTAAAATGGGTATTGTCTGATCATTTTACAGATAGCAGAAACTAAGGCAGAATGACCGGTTCAGAAAGCAGATACAGATGTGTCTGCCCCTTCATTGTACAGCACAGTATTAAGTCTACCATGGTGGTCCTTTCTTTTGTCTTTTAGAGACTAAGCAGAGCCCTTGCTGAGCTCTGAGGGGTTACTTTACCTGAGCTGTACCTATTTTTCTCCTGAGGATCTGTTTTATCTTCTTCGGTACTGAGCATCGATCTCAGGACCTAACACTTGTCAAGCAGGTACTTATGCTGCTGAGCTATCTCCCTGGCCCCTGAGAATTTTTTTAAAAGAAACTATCCCAATTCATTGGTCTGCAAATGTTGATCATGACTACTGTCTGTTATAGTAGAAATCAAAACGTGGAAGAGCTATCTTTTTTTTAACTTCCACAAAGATTATAGTCCAGTTGGACTGGCCTGGCCAATACAGACAGAGGTAGATTAAGGGTAGGGAACTGTGGCAACAGCAGCGGGTGGGGGTGGCAGAGCCACTGTGAAGCCTGGATTTTCTAGCTCAGGCTGGAAGCTGGAGCCCCAGAGTGAAGAGCATTCTGGGGTGGGATTGAGGGTCATGCCTATGGTCTTCAGCTTACCATCCTGGTGAATTACAAGGGACATTTTAGCCCACTAGTAGTAGCATCTGCTCCTATTAAATATGGGGCACAGTTTCCCTGTGTTTCAGGGTATGGCATGTGTTATGATAGTGTAGGGGGCAG
Organism: Ctenomys sociabilis; assembly: GCA_004027165.1. NCBI lineage: Eukaryota > Metazoa > Chordata > Mammalia > Rodentia > Ctenomyidae > Ctenomys > Ctenomys sociabilis. The sequence continues at coordinate 9,392 of PVKA01002171.1, forward strand.
TGAGCCTTGTCCCTGGGCTTTTTCTAGCATCTTCAACCCAACATTGCTATTGAAGAAATTTCGATACCACATCCTGGGCTTGGCCTGATTTTAATGGACTTCCTCCCTTCAGAGCTGTCACCTTTCATTCTCAGACAAGATCATCCTCCTTGTGGGTTGAGACTTCAAGCCGCAGGCCCAGAAGCTGGGAGTTAGAAGCCCAGAGAGCCAGGCTGTGTGTCCAGAACCCCACAGTGACAGGAGCTTGGTCTTACTCCTGCCACCTCTCTGAGGGTCCATGGGTCCATCAGTAGGCATGGCCTGAGCCCTTTCCATTCATGCCCAATAGTGTGCTGTGTGGACCCTATTTCCTTATGCTCATGCATAGGGAGTCCAAACCGAAGCACGCTGACCTGGGAAAAGCTGTGTGACCTTAGCTTCTTGGAGTCTCAGCATTCTTATTTTAAACCATCAGGAGGAGGTTGGGTGGGATGATCTGCAAGGCTCTTTTCTGGGTTAGTGTTTGATGATACTACGGTCTCTCCATCTAATGTGTATATTCTCATCCACAGACACCAAGCATTTGGAGAGGAGGGGTCCATCGGTGGAATTTAGTACATGTAGGGGGAAGCCTGTTACATGGGGTGGAAAGATGAGCCAGGCCTCACTTACTGGGACTTGGGGAGCTCCTGCAGAGAGGGGCCCTGCTGAATACTCCAGTTTCAGGGAGACTGAGAGGCAAAACTCAGGCAGGAGAGCCTAGTGATGGGTGCTTCCCCGAGGCCCATGCAGCAGGTAGAAGGAGCTCTCTTTTGCCCCATGAGGGAATAGCTGGACTCACAGTAGGGCAGCATTCCCAGGGGCACTCCAGATCCCCAAGATTAATTCTGGAGGAAAGCAGAGGAGCTAGAGGAGGGCCCTGCAGGCTTCCCTGGATCCTGCTCCCAGCCAATGTCACGGGCTTCTTCAGAGAAGCACCTCACTCACGTGGCCTCTGGGGATTAATGAAATAGTGCTGCAGTAGCACTGGTGCTCTCATTTCCAGATTTCTCTTTCCTAGCTGGACATATGTGCTCCTGGGGTGCTTTTCAAAGTCATCTCTGTTGTTCTTCAGGAACAGGATGAAGGGAGAACCCTTTCCCAGGTACTACTTCAGGGAGTAGTGGCCTCAGCTGCTGACAAGGCAAAGGGGAACCCCAAGCGCTGTGGCACAGAGGCCTGGAGCTGGCATCTCTGGCTCAGCCACAGCAAATGGGGCTTTGTGGAGGAAGCAGGTGGTGAGCAGAACTTGCTGTTAGATAAATTCAGGAGGATGAATTTTTCCTTTCTTTTTTTTTTTGGGTGGAACCAGGAATTGAACTCAGGCCCTTGCGCTTGCCAGGGAAGTGCTTATTCCACTGAGCCATCTCCCAGGCCCCAGGATGAATTTTTCTGAGATCAGGGTCTGCAGTATAAGTGCATGGAGAAGCCTCAGCATAAAGGCCACAGGATGGAGGCTCCTCGTACCATCTGACCCAGTGCCCCATCTTGGTCTGGGAGCCTGCACCCCTCTTCTGCTAGGTCAACTATCACTGCAGATCTGAAAAGGAAGTGAGGCTCAGAGAGGGTAGGAGGCTTTGCCCAAGGCCCACAGTGAGGGCTGTGCAGTAGTCTTGGCCCAGGGAGTTTGCTGCCTGCTCCACAGAGTGGTGCATTCTGGGGAAGGTCACCAGATCCCCCATCTCCTCTTTCTTCTGGGCTCATCTGTTCCTCATGCACAGCACAGCACAGTGCGGCTTGAGGAGGTTGTGGATGGAGAGACAATGGTGTGAGAACATGACGCATGGTGGGGAACAAACCAAAGCTGGTGCTTGAGCCCTGTGGCTGTGCTCATGGTACCACCGTAAAAGCTGGCTTCCCTTTCCTTATCAGTCAACTGGTGGTTAGTAACACCTCCTGTCAGGGCTGTGGAGAAGATCAAACGAGCTAACTTATGTGGATGTGCTGTACACATTGTATAAACATAAATGAAAGCGCCTACACAGTGCCTTGTATGTAAGATGTGGGGGAGAAGATTGGCTGGTACAGACTATATGTTTCTTATTAGTTTAAAATAGAGCATCAACACAAACACACAATTGCTGTCATACTCACTTGCATGTGATGACAACTGTCTTGAAGTGATTGAAAACCGCTGAGATACCTTCGGCAACTGCCCCGTGGCTGGGGTGTGAACGGCTCCCTCTGGGATGCCTGGGTGCCATCTCAGAGCCAGGTAACCTAGATCATGTGCGCTGCATCTGCCTCCGTTGTTCTCCTTTATGTTTTCCCAGTTGGTCCTGCATAAGGACTCTCTGGGAGCCGGCTGAGGGGGTGGGGGTGCTGGCCTCTGGCAGTCCTGTTGCATCTTCCCTGCTGGCAGCTTTCATTGGGTCAGTTTTAGTGCCTTGTGTGTGTCAGACCCTGGGGATATGACCATGACAGAGAGATAGGACCCCTGCCATCAGGGCTCAATAGGTCCCTGGGGGAGAATGACGCAGAAGTTCTGTAGGGAACCTTTGAACCCTGTTGGAGTTCTGTTAGACAAACTATGGAAAGATCCTCGGAGAAGTACAGGCAGCTGGGAGAGCACAGAGAGGGTGCATAGCCCCCTCTAGGGGTCAGGAGGATGTGAGGTTAAGCTAGAGCTCGAAGGAAGAGTGGCACACAGCTAGGTAAGGAGCACAGGCTGGAACTGCAGATCCCCTGGGCTGGCTACATGCTGAGTTCTGTCCCTTTGGTGAGGCCATTCTTAGGGAGAGTGTTAGCCCTCCACCACAGGGGCTCCTTTTCCACCCCAGAAAAGGGCAGAACAAGGAGAGCATGACAGCTGAAAGATGCTTTCTCCTGAGCTCTTCTGCCTGGGTGTCCTCAGAGTACAGTGGCTGCTGCTCTCATCTTCTCTTCCCTTTGGCCCACCATCCTATGCCCCTGAGGGTATAACTTTCAGGGAGAGACTTTAGGGAATGGAGGCGTCTCCATTCCTGCAGCCCTTGACGGTATCCGGGGGGCACACTCAGATCCTAGCTGAATCTAATTTGGGAAGATCCTCAAGGGAAGCAGCAGCAGCAAGGTGAATGGCAATGACCTAATCTTTCCTTCTCAGCACCAGCCATGGAAAGATTACCAGGAAAAGCTCTTTGGCAGATCTGGCCCTGCCTGCCCCCTGTAGGAGGGAGTCAGCATGGCCTTTTCTCTTGAGGACCCGATAGGGCAGCCAAGGCTCCGTCTTCCCCTCAACAAGTCTGAGCACTGCCTGTGAATGTTTTGCAGTCTGGTTATTTGGAAGGGGCAGGTACAGGCCAAGTCACTAGGGCTATATGGACAGGAAAAGAAAAGCTGATGCTCCCTGGTCTGAGATTCAGGACACACAGTGTGGCAAAGGGCATTTGCTCTGGGGTCAGACAGGTAGAAGGACAGCTTACCTTCTGGTGCTTGCTGGCTGGCTGGTCTAGGTGACTGTCCAACCTCTTTGAGCCCTAGTTTCTCTTGTTTTTGTGAAAAATGATTAACAGTGTCTCTTGGTGGGGAATGAAATGAATGTACTGGTTGCTTTCCCATTGCTAGGGCAAAGTACCCAACCTGCAAATATAAAGGATGAAGGATTTACTTGGCTCACGATTTCAGTGGGTTTGGACCCTGGTTGGCTGACTCAGCACAGTGTAGAAGAGTCGATCAACTCATGGTGCTCAGGAAGGAGGGGGTAGAGGGAAAGAGGAAGGGAGAGGCAAAGAGAAGGAAGGAAAGAGGAGAGGAATAGAGGAGAGGGGATGGGAGGGGAAGGCAGGGGAGGAGAAGGGAGCAGAGGGCGAGTATGGAGGAGCTGGGGACTGCATATGCCCTTCCAGGTTGCACTTCCGCTGAAGCACCTCTTCGACCCAAACCCCACCTTCTAGTAGTCTGTTCATCTATGACTCATCCATGATGAATTCATCCACTGATGAGTATAGCAGCCCCGTGATTTAATTGTGTTCCCAAAGCCCACTTATGAACACATGAGACTTTGGGAGGCATTTAAGAGCTAAACCACACCAGTGACATGACTCCACAGAAGCCAGTGCTGCCCTCTGAAAAGTGCTCCTCTGTGAGAACTCCTTTTCTGTCCCTTTTGTCTCTCCCCACAGTGCTAGACATGGACCCAACTGCTGTGCGGAGGCAGGAGGGAGGAGGCAGGAGGGAGGAAGCGAGGAGCAGGAGAGTTGCGGGCTTCAGGCCTGTCTAAGGCTGGGACATGGGTGTGAGCATGGTGGGGCT
>PVKA01002171.1:13742-130343 GCA_004027165.1 Ctenomys sociabilis
GTGGCTGTAAGGGGACTGTGAAGCAGAGAATGTTTGAAACAATGGTAAGGAAGGGAGGGAGATAGGGAGGAGGGATGGAAGAAATGAACATGGATGTGGCTAGGGAGATAGCTTGGTGGTCTAAGTGCCTGCCTGGCAAGTGCAAGGACCTGGGTTCAATCCCTGGTACCACATGCTGTGCTGGCCCTAGGACCCTAGGTATACCGTGCTGGCCACCAAAACCAGGCATGGTGGCGCATGCCTGTAATTCTAGTACTGGGGAGGCTGAGACAGGAGGATCAGTAGGAGCTGGAACTGCATAGCGAGACCCTGTGCCAAATAAATGAATGAATAAACAAGCAAACATGGGTGGAGTATCTGTCATCTGCTGGACATTGAGCCAGCTTTACCAATGCTCATGGTCTGATTTCATAAATTCATAACCGTAAGATCTTCAAGTCAGGACATCTCAGACTGGAAAGGACGTAAGTCATGGGCCATTCATCCCACCTCTCTTTCGGATATGGGGAAAGCAAGGTTGAGAGACAGCGACTTGGCCAGCCTCACACAGGGCCTCTTCGGCAGAGCTGAGTTACAAGCTGTGCAGACCACAGCAGGTGGGAGACAGTGGGGAGGGCCCGACTCTATGAACTTGCAGTATGGTGGGGATTGAGCCCGCCTCCTGTCCTCTGGGAGGGAACATGGAGTCTCCGGTTTCTTCCCTCCAGTGAATAAGGCAGAAATCAGTTGTGGGCTCATGATGAAGGGGAGGGAAGTAAAATTGGGCAAATGGGCAGGAGTTTTGCCCTCATCATGTATGTGAGCAGGAGTAAGTTCATTGTATCAGAGGTGGGATGATTCGGGTGCTTAACTGAAGAAGGCCAGAGTTCTCCACCCACTTCCTCTGCTCTCACTGCCTCCTCAGAGTACTCTGTGCCAGGCACAGCAAATGTGCAGCCCTCCCCATTGTAGCCAAAGTAAGTCACGTATTCTCCTGCCTCAGGACCTCAGCACATGCTGTTCTCGATGTCTTAGTACCCTCCCCACATGTGTGAATCACTCCCTTGATTTTTCTAGGTTTCCACTCGAGTGTTCTACTGTCAGCGAGGGCCTGAAAGCCCTATCTGAAGTAAATCCATTTTTCTCCCCTATCCCTGGCTTTCCCAGCTTGAGAGCAGTTTTCTTCAGATCATCAGATTCACATCGTCTCTCCCTTCTTTTCCCCCGTTTCTTTCTCCACTATAATTCCGAACGGTGCTTGGCTGTAGTAAACTCCCAAGATACACTTGTGGGTGAATGAATGAACACAAAAGCTGAAGGCTAAGTGGTGACGTATTAAGTTTGTTCAAGGGTGCTTTTGCCCTTCTCTGAAATGGGCTCATGGGATGACAGAAAGAGAAAGAACTGAGTCACTAGTTTTGGAGCAGCCCTTTCGTTTAAAACTGAGAAGGCAGAAAGCCAGAGAAGTCAGGGGGCATATGAAAGGTCACACGGTGCGGAGCTGGGGTGTGGATGCGGGCAGGGGGGTGGGCTCTGGGATTCACTCCAAGGCCCTTTACATGAAGCTCTGGATTATCCCTGTGACACCAGCTCTGGGGAAACAGAGTTCCCTGTGGGCTCTGGTCTTGAATTCTGCTCCTAGGGCCACGTGGCCAGAAAAGCTGTAATTTCATTCCAGATCTCTGGGGGTGCTGCTCGCTTCACCAGTAAGATGCTGGGAAACCTTTGAGAGGATGGTAGTGAAGGCTGCTGTTGACAGCAAACAGCAGATGCAGTCCCCTTCCCCGTCCATCCAGGAAACAAGATGAATGAATTGTCATTGCCTACCAGGCTTAGTCTACAGGAAATGATTCAGCTCCAGTGAATCAGGTGCAAGCCTGTATAACACAGGAGGTAGGAGAAGGATGAGACTCTGGCTCTGCACCTCAGGAACTTCTGGTCTACCTAGGGACTGCATGCTTCACTAGCATTGCTATTAACATTAAAGTAATTGTAGTGACAAACAGGTATTAAATGCTTACTATCAGACACTTACATTCTTTATGTGTCTATTAACTCACTTTAATCAACCCTGACATGAGGTGGTCATCCTATTTGAGAAACCTGAGGCACACAGAGATTAGGCAAGCTGCTCAAAATCATACACCTTACATGTGGTGAGCTGGAATTTAAACCCAGATGGTCCCACCAGTACCTATTCTTCTACCCCTTCAAGTAAATAGTAGCAGGAGGTGAATTATAAGATGTAGCTGGGGGGCAAAGGAGAGGTGTGGGGAGGAGGTCATACTGTAGGCTGGAGCGGTTGGAGTGGTTGGAGAAGGCTTCTTAGGGAGCACCTACCTAAAGAAGAGGAGCACTTGGACAGCAGGAAGGAGATGGTAGGGCTGGCTTCCCTGTGCAAAGAAGACAGTTGGGGTGGTTTCTCTGTGCGCTTGCATTTGGAGCTAATAGACCCAAACCAGATCCTTTCCCAGCTGCTGGATGAGGGCTGAGAGAGGACTTTGGCATTGGCCTGACCTACCTGCCCCACAGAGAGTGCTCCCCAAGACAGACCAGAGCTCAGTCCCCATCTGCTGTTAGCCACCAGCTCGACATCAGCCAAGCATCGCCACCTGAGTCTCACAGCCCCAGTGTGCTGTATCATGAAGACTCTGTTAAGTTAGAGCCAGGTGCTCCTGGCTGAGAAGCCTAAAATCTAGGCTCTGAAACATTTAGAGTGCTTCAGAAAGGTCTTATAAGTAGTCTCCATGATCGTGACTGCTCTGTCTGTGAAGTGGCTGGGATCTCCCTGCCCCTCCATGCCATGTGGTACACCGAGCATTTGGTGGGCCAACATCTTTAGGACTCTGGCTGATTTGGCTTTAGTGGCTGGGCACCTGCTCCCTCTGCTTACCTCCCTCACACCTCAGCTCATACTGTTGCCTAGTAAATGTGTTCTTTATAACAGGCTAAGGCACTGCAGTCCTTTTATCTTCAGTGTTGGGGACAGCATAGGTAGAAGTAGCCTTTCTCAGAGAGGCTGAACTGGGGACAAGACCTCTACGGTGTCTCTGAATTACCTGCACCTGGCGTGCTCCATGGTCCCTCAGCAGAATCTGAGTTTTTATTTTTTTGGAGAGAGAGATGAAGACATGTGATCTGCTGTTGTCCCTGCCCTGAAGACTGGGCTCATGGTCAGACCCCTGGGGCTTTGAAGGTGTCTTTTTCCTTCTTATGAATTACTTGACTTTAGACAATGGGAAACCTGGTGACTGGGACCCATAAAACCTGAAAGAGGAGCAGTAAGATCTCTGGTCTAGTCTGGCATTCTCTGAGATGAGGCACAGGAGGTGGTGGCTTGTGCAAGGGTCCATCAGTGACCAGCGCCCTTGGTGGGCACCTCATGGCCCAATAGCTGGGAAAGCTCCAGGGGACACTGCATATAGAAGGCTGAGGTGTGTAGCACATCTGTTTCCTGACAGCAGGGTGTCTGCTTTGTGGACTGTTGGTGATACAAGTGAAGTTCCTGACTGGCCACCCCTGCCACTTTCTGGGTTACCTCCCCCAAGTGGAGAGTGAGCTTGCCAATTAATGACACAATGGCTACACACACACACACACACACACACACACACACACACACACACCAACAACAACAACAAAACCCACGTGAACTTTTCTACGTCAATTCTCTCATGATCACACTAAGCTCAGAAGATCAACATTTCCAGAGACATTCTCAAATTCACAAGTAGAGGTGATTTTTTCACGTCAACTGTTTTCCCGGATTAACCACACCACAATTGACCTTAATGAGCCAGGGGCATCTGCAGATTCATTCATTCAATGAATGGAGTGTTCATTAAGCGCCTGCGTGGGCAGGGACTGCTCCATCCAGAGTGAAGATCATGAATGGGCTATTACTCTGAGCTGAATGTGTTCGGTTTCCTGTGGGGTTTTCCTCTGTTGCCTGCAGACCCTCCATTTGCCTCAAATATATTTTCAATTTATTTAGCACCCACTGTGTGTGAGTCACCGTGGAGGGAGATGCAGGCAGACAAGATTTGCTCTCTACATGAAAGAGCATGTGGTTTGAGCCAGGAGATAAGTATGAGAAACAAGGAAAGTTAAATCCCATTGAAGGGACTAAATAGCATTCCACGAGGGTGGCTCCTCACAGAGATGTTACAGAGGAAACATGATTTGTTGCTGAGTGGGTGACGTGAGTCAGGGGGCCCTTAGAGCAGTGGTGGTGAACCTATGGCACACGTGCCTCAGGGTTCTGTTTGTTATCACAGCTCATTCCTCATTCCTGCGTCAGAGGAGGGAGAGCCTGAGAGGGATACAGGGCTACGGGGCTCAGGGAAGACCCTACAGAAGAGCAGGTAGCACGCGGAGCTCTCAACATCCATGGCCTCACAGTGGACTTGCACTGTGGCGACCACCATCTCCAGCTTTATGTCTGCCAGAGGCTCAGGCCACACAGCTAACCAGTTTGGGTTGGAATCATGGCCCCATCTGCTTCTAAACTTTTCTCATTAGAAACTCTGTCTCTCATGGGCCAGTTTCTGGTTGATGGGAGAGGGGAGCTATAGACAAGAGTGCGTGTAAGACAGTGAGCAAAGTCTCCACACATTGGGACGGGGGAGCTCAGCAGCCTGCTGTGGTGGGACAGAACCTACATCCTGACCCCTGAACTTGCTCTTCTGAGCTTCTACCACTGACTGGAGGACTTGGGCTGGAGGCTGTGAGCCTGGCATCTCACAAGAAAGAGGACCTTGCCAGTTTCTAGAGAGAATGTTGGTGATGCCATCCTACACCCATGGAATGCTCTGCGCCTCTTCACCTGAACCCTGAAGTGTGCTTCATCATGGTGGAGTGAGGTCTAGGCACTGGGCCACAATGACCCAGAGTTCAGAGAACAGGCTAAGGACATGGCCTCAGGCAGCTTACTTGACTCTGTCACCATGTGTGCAGTATGTGTCACATGCACCAGCCTCCATTGCACGAATGCATTTTGGGAGAACTCACACCCAGCCTGTGGGCACCTGGTGCCAGAACCTCTGCCTGAAGCAGGATGCAGCCCCTGCCCCATCCCCTGATTTTTCCTGTAGCTCTGTGTCCAGTGGCCCTGCAGCTCAGTCTGAGCAGAGGCTGGTGCAGAGACTGTGCACCTTTACAGATAGTAGGGTGGAGCGTGAAAGCGATATGGTTTCATTTATTTGGCAAGGCTCTCAGGATTCAATTTAATTTTACATGAGGAATTAAACAATTGCACCTCATCCTTTCTATTATCCATTTTTGTACTATCACAGTTACTTTTTACTCACTGCTGGGACAAAATACCTGACACTCAGAATTAAGGAAGGAAAAGTTTATTTAGCTCTCAGTTAGTGGAGGTTTCAGTCCATACTCAGCTGGCTCCAAGGCAGAGCAGCATATAGCAGAGGGCAGCAGTTCATGGCAGTGGAAGACAGCAAAGAGCACAGGGAGGGGCAGGAGCAGCTGCAGCAGCTAGCAAGCCTCTCTCCCTTCCTGGTATTCATGCAGATTATCCACCACAGGGTGGGGGTAGCACTCACACCCAGCAGCTCACACCCATAATCCCCACTTTGGATCATGAATTAATCACAGACTCTAGAAGCTGTTACAGCAACTGCATGATGCTTTGGGGAGGCCAGACACAAGCCATAACATGAGCTAAAATGTGTTTATATAATTTATGATGTGAAATTTGCAATTTTAGCCATCTGAAGTGCACAGTGCAGTGACACTATAGTCTATTCACAGAGCGACACAAATGTCACCAGAGCTACTGCTGTCACCTTTTCATCAGCCCACACAGATAGTCTCTATTTACTAAGTGATAACCTCACAGTCCAGTTTCTCCTTAGCTCCTGGTGACTCCTAAGGAATTTGAAGTCTCTATGAATTTGACTATTCTACATACTCCATATTGATGGGATCATACTATATTTTTCTGTCTGTATCTGGCTGTTTCACTAAACATAATGTTTTAAAAATTCATTTCCATTGTGGCATGTATCAGTTCCAGTCCTTTTTCAAGAATAAGTACTGTTCCATGGATGTATACACCACCTTTCATTTATCTATTTATGTGTTGTAAGCACTCAGATTGCTTCAACACTTTGGTTATCATTAATAATGCTGCAGTGAACACTGGTGTACAAGTATCTCTTTGAGTCCATGTTTTCTTTCTTTCTTATGTTTTGGTATATATCTGGGGGTAGAATTGTGGGTCTTTTTTTTTTTTGGTAATTCTGTTTAACTTTTTAAGGAACTACCAAATTGTTTTCCATAACAGTTTGGTCATTTTGCATTCTGACCAGCAGTGTACAGGGTTCTAATTTTTCCACATCCTGATCAATGTTGTTGTTTTCTGTTTTTTGATTATAGTGTAGGTACAGAATCTCCTCGTGGCTTTGACTTGCTTTCCTTTAATAACTAATGATGTTATTCATCTTCTCATGTGCTCATCTTCTTTAAAGAGATGCCTGCTCAAGTCTTCTGGGCACTTTTAAATTGGGTTGTTTGACTATTTGTTGTTTAGCTGTATGAGTTCTTTATATATATGTAACCTCCACCAAGTACATGATTTGCATGTACTTGGTACATATTTTTCTCCCATTCTGTAGGTTGTCTTCATTGTCTTGATAATGACCTTTGTAGCACAGAAGCTTGCAATTGTGATGAAGCTTGATTTATAGTTTTATTTTGTTACTTGGGAGTTTGATGAAATATTTAGAAATCATTGCCAAATCTATGGTAGTAGTATTTTCTTTTATAGTGTTCTCTAAGAACTTTACACCTTTTTGTGCTTGCTTCAGCAGCCCACAATATACCAAAATAATTTTATGCTTTTAATTCTTATATTTATGTTGCTGATCCATTTGGAATTAAATTTTGCTTGTGGTATAAAGTAGGGGTCCAAGTTCATTCTTTTATGGAAATCCAGGTGTCCTGGTGCCATTTATTGATAAGACTATTCTTGTTGCATTGAATGACTTTGTCAAAACCGAACTGATTATAGATGTATTCCACTAGTCTGTATGTCCATCCTATGTCAGTAGCAGAGTTTTGAGTATCCTGTAGATTTTGCAGTTGGGCAAGTGTGAGATTTCCGGTGTTGTTGTTCTTTAAGATTTTTTGGCTATATAGAGCCCCTTACGATTTTATTTGAATTTGATGACTCACCTTTCACTATTTGAAAGAAAAGACTGTTGAAACTTTGGTAGGAATTTGTAAATCATTCTGAGTGGTATTGACAGCTTAATTATATTAAGTCATCCTATCCATGAACATGGAAAGTCTTCCCCTTTAAGTCTTATTTAATTTCAGCAATGTTTTGTTGTTGTTAATATATGAGTCTTTCATCTTCTTGGTTAAACTTGTTAGGTGTCTTACTTTTTACTCCTTGCTGGGACAAATGCCTGACACTCAAAATGAAGAAAAGAAAGGTTGATTTAGCTCAGTTACTGGAGAGTTCAGCCCATATCACACCAGCTCCAAGGCAAATAACAGCAGTTCATGGCAGCACAAAACAACGAAGAGCAGAGGAGAAGCAGCAGCCACGGTGTCCATCAAGCCTCTCTCTTCCTTCTACGCTGGCGGTCAACCACCGCAAGGATCGGAGCTCCTCCAGAGTGGTGCGGCTGCAAGGGTCAAGCTCTTTTCAAGACTGGGACTTCTCAATGGAAAACCAGGCAGGGAGGCAGGAAATCGGGGCCTCCAGGGCTGGGCCTCCACACTGAGAACTAACTGCAGGAGTCGATTCAGCCAAGTTGACACAATGTATCAAGTGACACATTAGGTATTCTTTTCTTCTTTTTTGCTTTAAACCATATATTTAACTGAAATGACTTAAGTTTGTTTCTGAAGTAACTTCCATTTATTTTGATACATCTTTTCCCCATGGATGATTTACAGGATCTTCAAGCTGATGTAAATATTTTATAGGAGCCAGCGAGATGGCTCAGTGGAATAAGTGCTTCCCTGGCAAGTGCAAAGGCCTGAGTTCAATCCCTAGTTCCACAAAATAAATAAATAAATAAAATTAAAAAAAAATTATAAATATTTGAATTTTTGGGTATACACCTGCATAATACCTCAGCAATATCTTTCAGCAAGAAAAACACTGAAGAGTAAAGACTAGACACAATTACTAGGTACAGTGAAAATCTGCTGCAAATATTTCTGAGAAGGCACCTCATACCTTCTAAGAAACTAAGAAAACCACCCTTACAACACAGGATGATTTTGTTTTTACGTAGGACCTAGAACACTTAAGCTGCCAATTAGGTGCTGAATGGCAGAGCAACACCCCCAGCTTATGCCATGAATTCACAGGGAATAGGTCCCAACAACTCAGGCTCCTTCCCATTGGTCCTCACAAAGTGCACTTCTCTGGGAGGGGCAGGCTGGCGCTTCAGCTGAACCCAGGTACCTTTCTCTTTGGCCTCCTTCTTTTTCTGATCAGTTTCCTTGACACGTTTCAGGAAGCTATCACGACTTTTAGAGTGTTTAATATGCTCAATATGCACATGAATACTCTTGGCAAGTAGCTTGCCCTTAACTTGCTTGTTTACCTCAATGCCAACAGCATGCTGGGTAATGTTGTAGACTCTTCCTGTTTTGCCACGGTAACATTTGTGAGGCCTTCCTTTTTGCACAGTACCCATTCCCTTGATGTCTACCATATCACTCTTTTTGTAGATTTGCATGTAAGTGGCCAAAGGAACAGCCCCATGTTCTCTAAAAGCCTAGAAAACATATACCGGCTTCCCCTCCTCTTGCCCTTTGTGTTAGTCATTTTGGCAAATTACTGAAAGTTGCCCATTCAGGCCGAAAGAAGTATTTTAGTTGCTGCTGTAAACAGAACTGCTTTCTTAATTTTCTTTTCATATTATTTGTTGCTAATGTATAGAAACATAGGCAGTTTTTGTGTCATCTTTTTTTTGTTGTTGTTGTTCTCTTTAGTCCTACAACTTTGCTGAATTTCTTTATTAATTTTAATAGCTTTCTTGTGAATTAGATTTTCTGTGTATGAGACCACATCATTTATAAATAGAAATAGTTTTCTTTCTCCTTTCCATCCTATTTGGATGCCTTTTATTTATTTTTCCTGCCTAATTGCTCTGGCCAGAACTTCCAGCCAGTGATGAAAGTGGACATCTTATCTTATTCCTTATTTTAGGAAACTTTGAATATGGTGTTAATTATCTGCTGCCCTTTCAATGATTGGCCACTCCTAGGGGCTGGGCTTGGCGGGGGTTGGAGCACTCATCTGCTTTTATTGCCCAACAAATAGGTTTCTTCTGACAGAATCATATTTGCAGTATTGTTCAGGAAAAAAGTCCTGTAATTAGAAAATATCAATTTCATGGCAGTACTAATCACACTGTTAAAATGTCAGCTAAACTAAGCCCTAGACATTTGTTAAGCTCCTACTACGTTGCAGACACTTTTACTACCTCATTTGCTTCAACAATAAGCCCTTAGAGGCAGGCTTTTTACTATCACTGCCCCCCCCCCACACTTTAGAAGTTAGGAAATGAATACTAAGGGGGGGGGGAGTGATTCACACAACTGGTTAGTGTCCTTAGGAGTTACACTGTAAATAAGTTCCTGGTTAGTAGGTTGACTTCTCTGTCTAGTAATTCTCAAAGGGAGAGACAGAGGCCAGCCTTTCTTTGTCCGGGTGCATCAGGACTTCCCTACCTGCTGGAGTTCTGGAGATGACTTTCTAAGTTCTTTAGCCTTTCTGACAGATTAATATCTGGAGACACTGACCCCCATTAGAGAGCCATTGCTGCAAAGGTGCACAGTGACTGACCACAACCCTCAGGAGTACGCAGTGGCAAAAAAAGGTTGAGCGCCATTACGAGCCACAGCTTCTATCATTGCATGATGTTGGCATTGCCAAGTCAGCTACAGAGACTTGTGGAGTTGATGGGTTCTGTGAGAAGGTTCTGAGGGGTGGGGTACGGTAGGGTGGGGGGGAGTGTCTCTTCCTGAGTGTGCACAGTGCATGCGTGGCAGTGTAAAGAGCCTGTTGGACAGGGCAACTTGTGTCCTTGCCCCAAACCCCTGTACTCTTAACTCTGCAGTAATCAACACTGAGAGAGATCAGCTTTATCAAGTAATTGCAGCCCCACACACCTGGATAATTCATAGCCAATGGTTAGTTTCTGCCTCAAATTTCTGGGTCACTGGAGTTGTGTAGTATCCTATTCTGAACTCTATTGTGAGACTAACTAGTGGCCTGTAGGACTCCAACTCTTCTTTTTGAGAGAAGTGTGAGTACAAGCCTGGAACAGAGCCTTAAAGGAGGAGAGCAGCAGCCTACAAAAACGTTCTCAGGCTTCCTGAGTCCTTATGGCCCTCAGAGTGAATGGTACACTATGGAAATCATCACAGGGGTCTAATTGGACGGCTTCTATACACAGAGGTCCAACAGTTCTGGGTGAGATAAAGCTGCATTTTTTCTTCTCTCGATTTTTTTTAGGTTGATTTTTTATTTTTCATTTGACCTAATTTTTCGTATTAATCAGACACCAGTGTCTAGATGAGCTTAACTCCATTTTTTTCCTCCTGCTCCCACAGGGTTTGTTGACCTTCCTCTGTAGGTGCTGGCCATTGTAGTGCCACATTTATGTTTTCAGTTCACATCAGAGACATCATCCCACGGTGAGACTTCTCTGGGCTGCGGATGGCCATGAGGACAGACTCACTGAGAGGTACCTCTATTGGAATTCAGAGCACACATAGGTAAACAAACAAAACCAAGGGGAAAGGAGTGGCCTGGTCCCCAACTCCCCCAGCAATCTATCCTCTTTAGATTAAACTTGGCAGGCTCAGTTTAATAATTTAGTGATAATTTAGGTAAACTGCAGCTTTCTTCAAAGAAATCAGGATTTGCTTTCTTGCTCAGTGGAAACAAACCCTTCTCATTCCTTCTTTCCTTGGCTGTCCTGTGCCACTTCCGTCTGTTGTCCTCATTTTTTTTGTGTGTGTCTTTCAAGCTTGAAGTCATGGAGCCCCCTTCTCCCTCTGTTTCATTCTTTGGGCGATATAGTAACTATCCATCCCCGTCTGCTCAGGAGAGCCCTGGTTTAGATCTGTCATCCCACTGAGGTTGCTAATAGCTCCCTTTTCACTCTTCAAAAGTGTTCCAGTTGAGGCAATAAATTAAATGTCAGCCAATTTTTAACCTCTGTCTATGCCTGGAAATGCCACTTCATTCTGCTGTCACCCCCTTAGTTCAGGTACCATCACCTCCTGCGGATTAGGGCAATTACCTTCTCTCTAGTGTCCTTATTGTGTGTCTCATTTCTAATCCATTCTGCAAATCAGTGGTTAATTCTTTCAAAATAAAGTGCCTTGCTGTTCATTGCTCTGGATCTCTGCTACTTGTGGGATGATGCAAACCTCTTACTCTGGCACCAGAAGCCCCCATCTGTGGACAGTGCTCACACTCTTTTGGCTTCTCAGCTTGAAAACTCATTTCCACTCCAAGTGGTCGATGCATCAACCCCCGACCCTAAGCTGCAATGGCCACTTGCGAATGTCCATGCAACAGATCCACTGACCCGGGCCATCCCCAGGGACTCAAATCCACGCTCACGTCCTTCAAGCCCAGCACCAATTCCCATGTAAGCACCATGTTCTGTGACCAGACCAGCCCTCAGCACTCTCTCTCCTCTGAACTCCTCGTCCTAGAGCAATTATTGTCTGCACAATTCATTTGGCATCTAATCATGTACTGCCTCATGACTTTTCATATATTGCTATCTTAAACCAGGGCTGAAAGGATTTGCTGCAATTTCACCTCTGTTCTCACATGCCTGCCTCTCTAGTGGAATTGCAGGATCCTTGAGGATAAGGCTGCTGCCTCATACATCTATCTGTTCCTTAGGGCACCAACTGCCCAGTAGACACCAAATTAATACAAGGTCTTCATTTAAAAATTTCAGACTAAAAAGGTCTTTCTAGTCATCCAGCAGCTTAAACTCTAATCTTGCAGAAGAGAAAATAAATAAACCAAAAAATCTGCTTTCAGATCTAGTGAATTTGAATGGCATTGCCAGGCCTCTAGGTAGGTCTTGTCACACTCAGCCCAGGTAGGTTCTAGTCACAGACCTATCACCTGAGTGTTGGTTTTGTTCTGCAAGTGAGTTGCATCCATTTTCAAAGATGAGCAGGAATTAGACTGGGTGTGGTAGCGCATGCCTGTAATCCCAGCGCTTGGGAAGCAAAAACAGGAAGCTCAGTATGAGTCTGATCTGTGTAGTGAGACCCTGTAAACCCTGAACTAAATACAAAACAACAAAAACAAAGATGAGCAGGAATGTAGAAAGTGGAAAAAAAGAGGATGAGCACAACAGGGATGTTGCATGGCCTCAGCAGAGCTGCAGAGGTAGCAGTGTGCTTGGCAAAATGTGGGCAAGACAGCAGGCAAGGTAATCGTAAGAGAGGTGTAGGGGGGCGGATTTCAGTGAAATAGCTGTCCCGGGGCAGCTACCTGCCAATCCCTTAGATGAAAATCCCCTCTCTGGACTCCAGTGTTTGGATGTTGTAGGGTTGGGGGGGGCACAGAGAACAGAGTGGCCAGCTCAGGCCAGCCGAGGGCGGAGAGGTGGGGGATGCGGGGAGAAGACCTGCCTCAGAAGGAGCTGGGTCGCATTTGCTTTGGGCTGTAACAAAAGCCGGTTTCAGTGGTATTGAAAAGTGCCCCCAGTCACACTGTTATATATAGCTTTCAACTTTAATAAGGTGTTACAAAAACTACGAAAATACATATAACGGAAAACACATTTCACTGGAAGCTTGATCCCAAATCCCTTTCTACTGCTCCTGTGCGGTGCTTCGTGCTGTCAGTAGAGCTGTTAAGACACAATGGAAAGTGGGTAATTGCGCATTATATGGCTTTTGTTTTCTGTTATGAAATATCGACATCAGAAAAGAGAGTAGTATTATGTGATAGAGAAGGGTACTGGGAGAGGCTGGGAGCAGGAGGCCGAAGGTGGGAAGAGTGCAGGTGGGCAGTGTGGGAATCTGGCTGCTGCTATCCCAGTGGGTTTCTCTCTGTCTTAATTTTTCTAACCAGGAACCAGGGGAAATTTACACAGCAACCTGACACAAAGAGGCTCTGGCTCATTGTGGGGGTTGGCACAGGAATCTGGGGTCCCAGCATTGAGGTGCATGGCAGGCAGACAGGCCTGTGCACTCTTTCCCATGTGCAATGGCTGAGGAATGTGTCTGAAGTCACCTTGGGTGAGATAAGGGAATATTCAGTCAGGAAGTGGGCACTGGAACCTCTTCAGGGGACAGTCTGGCCAGTGTCCATCTTGTGCATTGCTGATGGGAAAAGGGGGTGTGTGAATGATGTCCTTTAGTCTGAGACAGGGTCCTGGCCACAGCTGGGCCTGGGGAGTGTGCAGATTGGTTAGAGTGGCCACTGCCAGGGGCAACTCATTCTTCTCAAGTAATAATGACAATAAAATAATAATAGCTCCGCTTTATTGAGTGCTGGCGTGGCAGGTGTTTTGAATACATTTCTTCCTTGATTCTTACAAGAGACCTGGAAGAGGGTATTAACCCATTTTCTGTATAGGGCAGAGGACAACTGGGGTCTCTGTCTTGTCTGCAATGTCACCAGCCCCTCCCTGTTTCCAAGGATCACCTGGAGGCCAGGACACAGGGAAAACACTGAGGCTGGGGCCTGGGTGGAAGCAGTTTGGTCTCACTCGTTTCAAGGAAGAAAGCAGTAGGAGCCCCTAGGAAAGTAGCTGTGAACAGTCGCTGGGCCAGGGCTGGGGATGTGAGGTGACTCGAGGACAGTCCTGGGGTCATCTTGGATAGCCATGGCCTTTGCACAGGTGAGCCACTTGCTGAGGCGGTACCTGCAGGTAACTTCTCTCAGCTGTGCGGCTTGGCAAGGTCTGCCATTGGGTTTGAGGGACGGCCTGTCTCTCTAGATAGATTACATTTGGTTTGCTCAGAAGGCATTTATGGCTTTATAAAGCTCTTAAATTGGCTCTTCCCCCCTCAAAACATTTCTTCAAGCTTACAAGGCCAGTTTTAGAATAGCAATTACCAGCTCCAATATCCCCCAGCAAACTCATGCTGTGCTGTTGTATATAAACTGCTTGGGACATTTGTAATGCTGCCACACGGCTATCTGCAGGCGGAAAGCCCCCATCAGCCCTGTGTCTACTGAGGAATGCTGCAGAGGCCCTTTCTCAGCCCTAATTTATGGGCCACATAAAACTCTGTGAAGTTGCCCTGCATCTTTCTGAGGCAAAGTTGAGGTTTTTTACTGTTTCAAGCTGCTAATTTTTTCCATTTAAAGCCAGCCTTCTGTCCGTGCCAGTGTGCATGTGTGCATACAAGTTGGCCACTTTAATTTATGTGCCTCCTTCTCTCTGTAATGCTTATAACTTACAAATGTGCGCATAATATACTGCCAGTTCCTCCTTATTCTAAGAGGCTTGGCTGCTTTGTCCTGTGGCTGCGCTAACCCTGCAGCTCCACTCCTCAAGCACAGGGAGGTAGCGCCAGTGCAGAGGCTCAGGGGCCTGGGAGGTGTGTGAACTGAGGCCCTGTGTCCTTTCTCACCCATAGGATGAAAGGTATAAGAGTATAGGTGGTTCAGAGCAGGTGATTAGGCACTAGGGCCCAAATGGAACACATTCCTCATGTGATGCCCCTTGGGCAAGCTGTGTAACTGTTCCATACCTCAGTTTCCCCATTTGCAGGATAGGAGTAGAAATATAAATCTCTCACTGGGGTGTTGTGAGTTTCAAGTATGTTAATGACCGTGAAGGCCTTTCTCAGCTAAGGCAGTATCCAAGGACTGGTTGCAAGCTATTCCCAGCTCTCCACTGCTGGCAGGGCCCGGTAGGAGGGGGAACAGCCAAAAGCAATGTGATGTCTCAGGGCTTTCCAAAGTCAAAACTAAATGCCTTTGCATGAGCCCTGCCTCCCTGGTCTCTGATGAGCACTGGGCACAGAGCTGTTGTGTTGAGCAGGGTGGGCGGGCCGGAGTTGGAGCTCTGCAAAGCTCCTGCTTTCCCACCAGGGTCTTCTGGGCTCAGAGACTGTCAAGCTTTTGATGAAAGCATGTTGGCACTCCCTTTCCCACTGCAGCCCAGCTACCCTACCTTTCTCAGGGGCAGTAACCCTCTCCTAGTCTCTGCTGAAGACTTCTTAGCTGTAGCTATCACAGACCAGTTTTCTCAGCATCTTTTGAGAATCAAGATGTTCAGAGGGCTGTGGGAGCTTCACTGGCAGGAGGTTTGTAGCTCCTAGACCCCTGTTTGTCCCCATAAGATTCCTTACTACACAGCATGTCAATTTTCCCCCTCTTGAACCCGAGGCTGGGATTATATTGGCTACCAGGGGGTATTCAGCTCATGGGACATGTTTTTGGAGGTGAGATCCCCTTAGTGTAGAGGACCCCTGATCCCACTCTTGCTTTGGTGTTCCCCAGGTCTTGCCTTTCCTCTTTGGCTGCTTGCTGCTAGGATGTTCCTACTTGGAACACTATTTTGCCACTAATGCAAAAATCTGGGATTTTAAAACAGACTCATTCAACAAGTGCTCAGCAAACACTGTCATTTGCTGAGCACCTACAACAAGTCAGCCAATTGCTAACATGTGTTGCTTGCTCTTGGTAATGAAATGCTTGCTCTAAAACCTTCCAGTCACTACCCCTCACATGTATCCAGGACTTACTACACACCAGGTGCTGTTCTGAACTCCTTTGGTGAATTCCACCCTCACCACGCTCCTGTAGATGATTGATCTGAGGCATACAGAGGTTAAGGAACTTCTCCAATGTCACACAGCTAGGAATTTGGGAAGATGGGCATAGCACTCTGTGAGCTTGGATGTGAGTGGTAACTATTAATCACCATAAGAAAGCATTCCCTGTTCAAGGAAGGTTTTCATGGTTACTCTGTTTCAATTTTACCATGCCTCAATTTACAATCAGATGTAAGTCAGAATGTCCAGGTGGTTTGCCCAGTGACACACAATCAGCAAGAGTCAGAGGCTGGAAAGTCCAAGGTCAAGGGGTCTACATCTTGTAGTGGTCGTCTTGCTGCTTTGACCCATAGTAGAAGGTGAAGGGTGATAGAGCACCCTCAGGAGAGAGAAAAGGAAGAAGAGCTCATCCTTTGATCAGAAATTCAGTCTTGTAGTAATATCATTGATTTAGTCATGTCATGACCCAGTCACTACTTACAGGTCCCACCTCCTAATATTAATACATTGGGGAGTAAATTTTCAACACATGAATCCTGGGAAACACCTCTAAACAGTAGCAGGTGGCAAGATCCTGGTTAGGATAGAGAGAAGGGAAGGGAGAAGAGGTTTCATAGATATCCTGAAGGACTAATAGCATACCAAATAGGTGAAGGCCAGCCGGAAGACCTAGTTGGTTGATACACTTCATGAAAATGTGGTGGGCTCTGTGGGTAAGGGTCTTACTTCTGAAGTGCTGAGTCCAAGCTGCTGTGGAAATGCCCAGCAGTGGAGTCCAACTAGTAGCTGATAATTGGTGTCTGATACTTCCTCCATTCTCCAAGACTATTTCTGCATGTGTCAGGGTTCTTAAAGTATTTAGGTCCTGGCCTAAATACTTTCTAATAGCATAGTTTCCCCAAGGAGGAGATCTTACAAGCACGGTTTCTTGAAGGACTTCAGGTGAGGGCTTCAGGTTCAGCCAGCTGAATTCAGTCTGTGTCCTGGCTTAGACCTTCCAGTCTCCACCAGGGCTTGGGCAGAACCTGGGCCTGTTTGGGAAGTGGGAGAATGGCATTCTGCATGGCCCATCTCTGTCTGTGGGCACTGTGACTGGGGACCTGGACCAGGACCTTGAGAAGAGAGACTTTTCCATTCAAGGCAACAGGGCAGCTAGGATTTCCTTTCAAACTCTCATCCCAGAGGAGGGTCAGCACATTGATTGTCCCTGAATCTGTGTGCTATGTATGTCCCATCCTTGGCCCTAAGGTGCGCCCACTTTCTCTGGTTCACTTGGTGTCCTGAGTGCCCACCATGTGTGAGAGGCCAGCTGGGCCTTGAGCTGGTTCTCTGGCTTCCTACCCCTATTTTATCTTAGTTTCCCTACAATGATGTCAAGGGGCAGACATTGCAGATCCCTGAGTGGGGATCTCTTTCTGAACCTGTTTGACTGGGGACCCAGATGAACAGAAAAGCTCTGCCCCTGGCTTTCCTTGGAGTCCTCAGCTGGGGCCCTTGCTGTGAGCATCTCATGCTCCTGCCTCTCTCACAGCATTGGCTCTTCCTCTTCCATGCCCCACATAGAGGTGAGGGAGGCACAGGTCATGACTTTGGCAGGCCAGCAGCAGGAGTTAGCTGCGAGTTCTTGAAGAGAGGGCACACATCCTCAGTGTCCTTGATTGCAGGTGTCTTTGCATAGAACTTTTGGAACTTTGGAAAGGTGTTGGCAGGGACCTCTGGCTGGGTCACCTTCCCTTTCCCTCCCTGCCGTCCTTCACATAGATAGATGCGTAGGTGCCATCTCCATGGGCTACTCAGCTGTAGGGTTGCCACCTGGAGGCCCCTAGGACATCTGGCCATTACTTCCTATTCCTAAACCATATTCCTGGAGAGAAACAAAAAAGGATGAGGCCAGCCTGCTCTCCCCCACTGCTTGCCTTCCTTTGGACCTCTCCATCAGCCCCATCTCAGGGCAGCAGTTGGACTTGTCAAGCTGGTGGAGACAAAAGCCTGGTCGCCATCCTTGACCTTGGCCCTTCTCTCATTTCCACGTAACCCTGTTAAGTTTTGCCACTTTAAACTATGATGTACGGTAAGTCTGGTGCTGACTATGTTTTTCCACTCCTGGGCCGCCCTGCAGAGTCCCAGCCTCTCTCATCCTTTGCGTGGTCCACTGAAACACCTTTGGTTTCCACCTTCCACTCTTGCTCTCCAGCTCTTCTCTCTCCCGAGGACAGAACATCTTTCGTTGCCTACATTTCTCCTTCACCCAACCTGTTAAAGTTTTCAGTCACGTATCTGTGTGATTTGGACCTCAGTGTCTGGCTTGCCCATTAGTCACGCTCTCGGTGACCAGGCCAAGGTCTAGTTGACCAACACTGTATCTCCAGTGCTCTGAATAAGACTCCAATGAGCAATGGATGCTTGATCCAGGCAAGGCCCTTGTCTGCTTGCTGTCTCTTGCCTGTCTTTCAAGGGAGACCCCTTCCCCATTGTGTGTCCTCATGGGATGATCCCATAGAGTCCATGACACCAGCCCACCTAGGGACCCTGTCAAGCTCTGTTGATTAGGCTGAGTCTTTGAAGTATAGGGCTTCACTGGGCTCCCAAACCACTGTCCTTGGATGCAACCCAGGTTATTCTTCATGCATGCTCCTGCTTAATGGTGTTCCTGGTCTCTACGAACCGCTCCTACCTGAGAGCTTATATTGGAGGTAAACCCTGATTATAGCTTGATTGTGTCCCTGATACCCCTTGAGGAAGAAGTGGTGTCTCTAACTACCTTTTTGTTGTTCTGTTTGAGAAGTAGCGGAGGTAGCTCAGGGCACCTGGCTGAAGCATCCTCTCTATGGTACACAGTTTTTGACCCAGCGAGCTCTTGGGAACCTCTGTGCCCAGTGTGGTTGTACCCTGTATGACTGGACTCTTTCCCAGATATGACTGGAGATAAAGAAAAAGAGAGAATCCTCTTTTAAAAAAAGTCCTAGGAATAGCCAGGAGATAGGGAAAATGTACAGAAGGAATGGCTACAGAAGAGGGCAAACCCAGGATGCAGGCTAGAAGGGCAGCTCCGGAAAGTGGCTTGGCGCCACGTGACCTGCTGCTCTGTGCCTCTCAGTCACTGTTTCCACCTGTGGAAGTGGGATTGTGCCACCTGCGAGGCTGCCAAGCTAAAGGCATCTGACAGATTCACTGGGAGGAGGGAGCCCGACAGCTGGGAAAGAGCCATATTTCATCTTACCCCATCAGCAAAGCCCCAGACTTAGTCCCTTCCCCTCTCTCCTGTTATTAATGGCCCAGAGCACTGGATTCCTGCCCCTTGCTTCCTTGCAGCTTGCCTGGCAGTGCCCGGCGTGGACACTCCAGGCTCCCTTTCAGGTTCTCCTGCTGTGTAGGCATTTCCCCCTCTAATCAAGCTACACTAGCCCAAGCCCTGCGCTGGGATGGAGTGAGGTTCAGGGGTGGTGGGGGGCACAAGCTGCCTTGTGGCTGCTCGGCAGGGTCTGGCAGAGCCCCAGCCTGTGGTGGTGACATACAGCCCCCTTCATGAAACCAGACAGAATTAAGCCTTTTGTTTCCTGTTTGCTAGGCCAGCTTAAAGAAAACACAGAGGGTCGGTGGGGCTGGGGCTTGCAACAAGACGGCCTTTGTATTCATTTAATTAATCAGTTAGCGAAGGGAAAGAGCAGAGGGAAGTTCATGTTATAAATACATGTTTTTCTTTAGCTGCCTCCCCCCAAGACAGGGCCTGAATGGCATCCCCGAGTGAGACCCTCATCTTGCCCAGACATGCTGGGGGCTGGGGCAGGCCAGGCTGCAGCTGTGACCCTTCTTGCCCCCCACTCCCTGAAGGGATATTAGTCCTGATATCTGTGGGCCCAGGGAGGTGTTAAATGCTGATGGAGTCCAAGGGTTGCTGCTCACCTCTGGACCCCATTTCTGTGTCTCACTTTCCCCCTCCAACCCTGCCCCTTCTGCATCCTGGGTGGAGAAGGACGCGCACTGTCGATTGGGAGCAGTTTCTGTCCCCTTTGAGGCCTGAGCAGTCTACAGGTGCATCATGGGCGCGGAGGTCTGTACCTCAGTGCAGAGCGGTCCTAGCTGTCTCCCTACCTACCCATGCTCGTTGCCCAGGCAGGGACTGGAGCAGGCACCAAGTAAGTGGTGGGGGCAGGGTGTGCTCAGCCACTGTCAGGGGACACCACATCCTCCTCTGCTCACCCTCCCTTCCACCCCAGCCTTTGGGAGCACAGGGATGAGGAATGAATCATGCTGTTGGGGCTGGGGCAGCGAGCTTCTGGGACAGGTATCCCTGGCCCCACTGCCATGTCCTTGGTGCTTCTTTGCGATCAAGCTTCCTTTAATGATGTTATTAAAACAAAAATGTTCTCATTTTTTTTTCTTTTCAGAGATAGGCAAATTTACACCCTATTCTCCCACCCCACTACACCCCACCCCACTCCCAGCTGCCAGGTGTTTTTAGTGTTGAAAAACCCTTTCATTATGAGGTAAAATATTTTCAGTCCCTAAATATATGGCTCTCGTAATGGAATTTCACTGTGGTAAGTTTTTCCTTATGTGCTCTTCATTTCAAGTCCTAGTTGGAATGCTCTGGTATCTGGTAACTATCAGTCTAGGCCTTCTGAATTGACTACACAGAAAATTTCCAGACCTGGCCCAAAAGGTCCTTGCCTCTGGCCTCTAAATATTTATTTAACTTCTCAGGCTGGCAGGCCAACTGCAGGTGGCTTGAGGTCCCCTCTTTTGCCCACATCTATCTGTCTGCCCTGCTTCGCTCTTTAGGGAAACAGGAAGACAATAGAGTCCAAGAGGTTGACAGAGCTTCTAGAATGTTCTGTGTGGGCTGGACCCCAAGGCCTCAGTTTTTTCTCTCCCCCCTTGGAGCATATCCTTCCTCTCTCAATCTGTGAGAGAGGCCCCGCAGTTTCAAACCACAGACCCAGTGCTCTTGCTGCAGGCATCCTTGGCAACATGATGTGACCAGGTCAAGACTTTCACTAGTAACCAGTAAAATGGCTGCTGTAGTGCCTGCCTTGGGGTTCAGTTTAACTTACTGTGGTGGTTGGTGTGTGTCTACCTGTTTGCTCAGGGCCCTGAAACAATCATCAAAACCCCCAAATTTCTATGTCATCTCCTAGTGATCTTATACCGCTCCTTTTCCTCCCAGCCTTCATTTCTTAAAACCCAGGTTTACATCTGGGTAGGGAAGAGTCTAGCCTTCTTCTGTTCTCTTGCCCAGCGGGTGGCTCATAGGTTCTGAGGAGAAAAGAATCCGTGCTACCTTTTGTTTGGGGACTTTGGGGCTGCCTTTTATCAGAAATTGTGGAGAAGAGGATGGCAGGGAGAGAAATCAGATCCTGGAGAGTAATTTCCTTTTCAGAATCATTTCAATCCTGTAGACCCTGGAGTGGCTGGATGGAAAGAAGCCTACTCCTTTCTGAAGGGAGAAGCACAGCTCCTGGCATGGTGGTCATGGGTAGGCATGGCCCTGGTTTCTGCTGCTCTAGAATTGACTCTCCAGGGCAGACAAGGCCACTGCAGTCATGTTTTTCAATCTTAATATACAAAGAGCTCACCTGAGGGCTCCTATTAAAATGCAGATTATAACCCAGTAGGTCTGTGTCAGGAGAGATTCGATGTTTTTAATAGGCTTCTGGGGAGGTCGCTGCTACTGTCCTGTGGGCCACCCTGGGAATCACATATGCACAGCGGATGTGCAGGTGACGTGCCCACTCCATGGGAGGGTGCTGGGCTGCGGCCCAAGTGACCCTTTGTTTCAGTCATGGGTTGACCACCTCTTCGCAGTTTACCTGACACTTTTCCAGGTTTGTGAAGGGTGGCTCCTATAAAGCTTTGTTGCCCCAGTTCCAGACCTCCTTTTCTTAAAAGTAGATGTCTGAAAGGTAAACACCTGTCTTTTCCAGAACTTTGCTGTCAGCTCGCTTCCATTTTTGATTCTAAGTTGACCTCACTTTTGGTTGAAACAATGTAGGTTTTGTTTTCCAACAAATTGCCACAGGCCTTTTGGCCCCTCTGCTGGGTCCTTTCCTGTACTTGGAATGCTCTGTGCTCTACTCCTCCAGCCCAGCTGTATCTTCTCTTGTTTTTACCTGGCCGTGAGCCTCTGGGGGACATCTGTGCTTGGTGCCTAGTGTAGGCTATCTTGCATGATGGCCTATCATGTGTAATGATGGCAACATAAGAGTAGTACACTTTTTCCTAGTGCTGTAGATTGAATCTAGGACCTTTCATGGAGTAGGCAGTGGATCTCTCACTGAGCTGTCACCCTTGTGCACTGTACACTTTTCATATGAGAAATGTGTTTCCCTAGACTGTCCCTATGGGCTTAAGGGCCATGTCTAGTATCTCCTGAATGCCGCAGAGTGTCCTGCACACAGTGGTTGTTAATCCTTAGAAGGGGCATCTTGTCCTGTGTGTGCCACTGTACGAAGAACTTAGCATACTATGGAGCATACCGTTGGTTATAGGTTAACTACATATTCATTGTGTGTTACTTCTAACAAGGAACACATTAGAAGATGCTCCATACCTATGACTATATTTTTTTTAAGTCTGGGTTCTTGGCATTTTTTTAGTGAAAGCGTGTTGTTGAATATGGAATCTCTGGCCAGGAATATTAAGAGGGAAGTCTTACGAGGCCCAGTTGGAACACAGGCTTGGGAGCTCTCTGCTCTACTATGGCCTTTGTGTCCCTGGCCCATAGAAGCCTGGTGGCTTCTTTATGGAGCATAGAGAGACATACTTTTGGCTTTAGGCATACAAATTCAAGTGAAAATTCATCACAGAGCCATCAAATGATTTTCTTGCTGAGACAGGATGGATAGAGGAGCACAGACTGAGCTGCACCCTTTTATATCCCAAGTGCTTTTCTTGTCTAAGCTGCTATGTCAAATCTGGAGCTCTTCCCTCTTCTCCCTTCCTATACCCTGTGTCAAACATCACTAGGGCCCAACCTCAGCCCCCCCTGCATGAAATTGAATCATCAGACATTTATCAGGCACTTAAGATAAAAGTACAGTTGACACCTAACCATCTTCAAGGAGTTTATCCTTTAATGGGGAGGCAGTCAGTGAAAGGAAAAGTAATACATAAAAGTTAAATAATAACTTTTAACAATAAATATGGAGATTACAGCACCGGAGATATCGCACAATGGAACAAGATTAATTAATTACTAAATGAGTGGCATAGATACCTTGCGTTGAGGGAATTTCAGGAAGAGATAGTTGTGCACTGGGATGATCTAGAATGACTGTGGGCCTTGGGGGTGGGTGGGATGGGGCTCCCTGAAGGGGAGGAGCTCAGCATAGCCCCGTGCATATTGATGGAGCACCTGCTGTGTTCAAGGTACAGTGGCACATTCCACAGTGTGGAATCTCCACCCTTGAGGAGTCCACAGTCTCGAAGGACAAGTAAGGAGGAAACTTCAAGGACAGGGGCATGTACCATAATGTACCATCGGCAGGTACCATAAAGATATTCTTAGATCAGGCTAACTTCCAAATTGATTTTATTGGAAAGTAGACCAAAATGTAGAGGCAAGGATGTTTACACAGAGACTGTCCGGCATGAAGGTGTGTGTCTATGGGGACGAGGTGGGGTTTGTGAAAGGTAGACTCACCAGGACTCTGGAGTAGAGAACACAATCCAGGAAGTGAACAGGAGATGAGTAGAGAAGAAGGCAGGGCCAGGTGACAGAGAGCCCTGTCTTGCTAAGGAGCTCAGAGCTCTCCTGTAGCTGATGCGGAGCCCTTGAAGAGCCAGAAGAAAATAGCAGTGGAGAAGCAGGCCCTGGAGCCAGGTGCCCTGTTCTGCAACCTGCTGCTGGTGTACACTCAGACAGGTGACTTATGCCTTTAGCAAAAGGGGGCAAAATAACAATATTTACTTCATGGAAGTGTTGTGAGACACTCAGCAGGAAGAGCTGAGAACAGTCTTAGAGCAAGGAGAGCGCTCTGTAAATTGTAGGCATCATTAACACCAAGGGACTTTAGGCTGGTGAAGGACCTGGATAGATTGCATTGTAGAAAGAACTGAAGAGGTGGATTGGGTAAGAACAGATGCAGGAAGCTGATAGCAATGTGGTGCAGTCTCGGAGGCAGGACCTGAGGGGGGCCCTGGCTGAGGCACTGGGGCTCAGTGCATGGAGAAAGTAGCTGATCAGGTCAGAAGGAAAAATCTGCAGGTGGTGGCCACGGTGGGTGGTGGGTGGGGACTGAGTTCCTGTGGGAGGGTAAGGGCTAGGCAGGGCTCCCAGGAGATCCCAGGTTTTTGCTTTGTGTTCTGTGTAGATGATGCTCCAAAAACTCTGATAGGAAATATAGGGTGAAAGAGAGATCTTCCTGGGGGTGAGCTCTCTCACTCTCTCTATCTGTCTCTGTCTCTTCTTTCTTCCCTCCCTCCCTTCTGCATTTAGTTCCAGTGTCTGTGGGACGTGTAGTTGGACAGGAAGTTGCACATGCATATTGGCTGGAGATGGGCACGTGGGAGCTAGTAGCACACTGTAGGAGTGGAAACTGTACAGGTGAATGAACTCTCCGAAGGGAGTGTGGACTAGGCAGTGGCAGCATGTGGAATGAACCCTGAAAAGAGCACAAGAGATGCAGAGAAGCAAGAGTTAGTTAGGAGGAGAATCTGGAAAGAGTGCCGTCCCTGAGCCAAGGGGCAGGGTGCTTCCCGATTGAATAGCCATCATGGGGTCTGATGGCTCAAGAACACAAGGTCTAGTGAGAGGGGCAAGGAGCACTCTTTGACCTTGTCAGTGGGAAAGCTGTTGGCACTGTCAGGAGAGAGGGTCTAGTGGTAGGTCTGGACTTGAGAGGGGTGAGGGGGGAGTGGGCGGGGAGGAAGATATGGGAACAGCTACAGTGGGCAGGAGGAGATGAGCTAGCTGCCGACAGTTCATGGTACTTGAATTGGGGACCACCAGGGAGGCTTTAATCATTCAATGTTTTAATTTATTAAAAATATTTATTTGGCTGTGAGTGTGGCACAGTGGTAGAGCATTTGTCTATCATGCACTAGGGTCTGTGTTTGATCCCTGCCATCACAAAAACATTGATAATACAGGGTCTTGCCATGTAGTTCAGGCTGGTCTTGAGCTTACTGTGTAGCCTGGGATGGTCTCGAACTTGTGGTAATCCCCTGCCTCAGCCTCCTGAGTGCTAGGATTACAGGTATGTGCCACTATGCTTGGCACAATGGATTTTTTCCTTCAACAATGGATTTTAAAGTGTACAAATACAATTTAATTATGACCATTTCTAATAGGAGAGAGAGGACAAGGATATGAGTAGCTAAAGTGAAAAGTATCACATGCTAGGGGTTTGGAAAAACAAATGTTACCACTACAGGCGATGACCAGGGTGTGTGTGTGTGTGTGTGTATGATGAAATAACTCTTGGGTAGGCTTGAAGGAGGAATATAGTTCTAATGGGCATCCATGAATGACAAACATTTCAGCAGAATTGGCATCTGCAAAATTCCCAAACCAGGGCCTGCAAGATAGCTCAGCAGTCTAAAGCATCTGCTTAGGCAAGCTTAGGTAAAGTGCAGGGACCACCATTTGATCCCCAGCACTACATGCCACGCAGGCCCCACCCCCAGGGCAGGCTGAACCAGCCTCCAAAAAAAAAAAAAATATCCCCAAGGAAGGTGAATATGTGTTGTCATCCCAGAATGGGAAATACTTCTCTTTCTTAAGGCTGTGGGCAGCACAGGGGTAGGTTGAAATCGAGGCTGGACATTACAGATTGTAGTCATGTCATAGAGGTCTCCCTGTCAGCCTTAGGAATTTGCACTTTCTTCCACAGGCCATAACAAACCAGTGAGATTTTTTGACAGGAAGCACAGCAAGAGAAGATTTTGCCTTAGAAAGCTCTTGCTGACCCTAATATGTTGGGTAGATCAGAGCAGAGAAGAATGAGCTGAGTGACTATTGCAGTTAGGAATGAGAAGTCGTAAAGAATCTAGCAAGCACATTTGTGGTGGGCAAGGGGAAAGAGAACACGGGGCACATGTAGGAGTCGAGCTAGTTAGGATTAATATGTGCCCGAGTGGAGATACACTGCACTTGGGGTAGTTAGGGTCAAGGGAAGTGGGGGAGGAGGGGTGTTGAGTGAGAGAGAAATCAACAAGGTTTCAACTGTTGTGCGTCTTAGAAGGTTGAAATAGAAGTGGCACAGTGTGCAGAAATAGAAAAGACCGGAAGATGAGCAGATGGAGGGAGGAGAGCGAGGGGCGAAGTGTTGCATTTTCTGAACATGTTAGGGAGGGCTGTGACGGACTAAGGGCTGCTTGACGGGTGGCTAGGAGCTGTCTAAACTGTGGAGTGAGGCCCTGTCTCAAATAAATAAATAAATTTTACCAAAAGGAGCATTGGGCACCCCGAGAGTCCCCAGGAATTGTGGGCTCAGCAGCCAGGCAATGAGACGTGAGGAAGGGTGGTAGTGGGCATCATTCTCGCTTTCAGAAGGCTGGGGGAGAAAGGGGAGGAAGTGGACAGAGCCCAGACGCTGAAGTAAATCATTTACGATTTTAAATTCTATACATTAAAATTTATTAAGTGCTTTGAGTCTATTAAATGATCTTTAGGGTAGTTTATGGCAAGACCTGTAGCCCCCACTTTACAGATGAGAACATCAAGGCTCTGAGTACATGGGACTGACAGGTGTCACAGCTGGGATTCTGCCCTCTGAGCTGGTGCCATGTCCATGTCCCCACAGTGCCTGTGGGCATGGTGAGACTTGGTATTTCTTTTTCATTTTATTTTTATGTATTTGGTACAGGATCTACAGGGTCTTACTATGTAGATCGGGCATCTTAATGACCCTTCTGTTTTCAGCCTCCCAAGCACTGGGGCTACAGATGTGTGCCACCTCACCAAGTTTCAGTTGCCATCTCAGTGCAGCCCAGCCCTGCCTTTTTAAAAATTTAATTTATTTTTACTTATGTATTTATTTATTTTTTGGCAGAACTGGGGATTGGACTCAGGCCCTTGCACTTGCCTGGGAAGCGCTTATTGTACTGAACCATCTCCCCAGCCCTCTTTCATTTTAAAGAGAATAAAAAATTAAAAGAAAACCACATTAAAAAACAATACAGAATTTCAAAACAAGATGATAGGAAGTTAACAATGATTTTTATATTGTGTATTGTTATCTTCAAAGTAGTTGTTCAAATGACTACATATGGGCATCCAGAGAGAGGGAGAGAGAAGAAGAGAGAGGGAAAGAGAGGGAGAGAGATTGTAGGTCAGTGTGGATAGTCAGTGTAGAAGACTGAGGATGCGTGTGCACACACACACAATCGCAATTACTAGGTGCGACAGGATGAAGGGTCAGGTCATAAATCTGGCCAGCCAGGAGACAGCTAGGGCAGTTGTGCTTCAGAGGGAAAGAAAGGAGAGGGAGTTTAAAGACACAGCACATTGAAGATGAGATGAAGGAAATTAGCAAAACTTAGAACACACAGAACCAAAGGACAGTGGAGATACTCAGCTGAAAAAAGTTAAAAAAAAAAAGAGGGGCCAGGGTGACGGCTCAATGGAATAAGTATTTCCCTGGCAAGTGCGAGGGAAATACTTTTTTTTTTTTTGCCAAAAAAAAAAAAAAAAAAAAAGAGCCACACGCCAACAAACAGTGATAAATGGTGGTAAGCTGGAGGTGGGAGGGGGCAGGGAAGTGGATGGCTACCTCCAGACAAGACACAAGTCAGGATAAACAAGGGAGGGGAAGGGCCTCTCTGCCAATGCCCTGAAAATAGAAATCATGAAGGTGAGGGGAGTTGGCACCTTTGCAGCCTCGGGTCCACCCTAGTATTGCTCTTACCCTTCCTTTCTCCACCACTGAGTTTCTGGCTGAGCCATTATTGCTCTTACTTGGGCCCAGAAAAAGAACCAGATCAGCAGCTACTCAGAGCCAAAACGGGGCCTTCACGATGACAGACAGTCACTCTAGATGAAGCAGTGTCATGGTAGGGGTCTGGTAGAGATAACTTGGATGGGGGAATGGGCCCTGGGTGGATCATTGCTCTGGAGGCAGCAGGAGGGAGGTGTGTGATAAGGGCTCTGCAGGATCTTGGCCAGAGAGCAGAGGGATGGCTCTTGTATAGAACAACCCCCAGAGGCGATCGTTCCTTCCAAATCTTTGATCTGGGAATCCCTAGAGGACACATCCCAGGACCCTGATAAAAATTCTCAGTAACTTATTGCCTGAATTATGCTCTTGGTGTCAGAGGGAGGGAATTTGGCTAAAACCAAAGCCTCACTGACTGGAATGCCAGGAATCTGCCCTCTTTGCTTTAGGGAGGTCACCTTGTCCTTGAGGAAAGGAGACCATGTTGTTCTTGTTCTGAGACCAGAGTTTGCATCCAGGACACAAAAAGGTAATGAAGGCTCAGAGGCTTCTGCTTCTTCCTCTGGAAGTGTGTCTACTTACGTGTCCCCCTGAGCATCACACTGCTATGGGGAGCAAGCACAGGGGGAGCTCCCATCCCCCCATGGGAAGATGTGCAGAAAGGGCTCTCTCCCAGAGGACCCCCCCTTGGCCCAAGAGTTTTGGGGACTAGCCGTGGCTGTAGCCCACCTCAGGTGATGAGCTGCTCCTGTGTGTCTGGGCTGGAGGGGTTGCCTGGGATGGGAGAACTTCCTGAAACCCAGGAAGTTACCAACAAAGCCGAATGAGTTGATCACCCCAACTATTCCTACTCCCGACTTCTGGAAAAGCACCGGTTAGGATCTCCAAATTCCAGCTGATCACAGCTGAGTTTTCTTCTGGGATGACACAGCTTGTACCAGGAAAAAGGATAAGATCCAGTGTGGTACCTTCAAGTTGTCTAGAAATAGCCATACCTCCTGTCAATCCAAAAATGTGCAAATGTGGGTGAGTCAGTTTGCATTTCTGAGCTCAGTTTCCTTACCGGGTAAGACCGGAACAGTAATACCACCCCCATGCAGTGGTGGTGAGAAATCGGTGAGCCAGCGCTTGTCAGTCTGGTGCCCAGTGCCCCACAAGGCCCAGTCAGTATTCCTCCCTGTCCTCTGCCTTGTGCTGCACCAACACCCATTCTGCAGATGAAGCAGCTGAAGGGAGGGGACAAGTGACAGAGCCAGAGCCCAAGAATAGTCTTCTAGCACAGGACTACATTATCTCCGCTGGAGCGGACAAGGCTCCTCTATCTGAAATGCTTTCTGAGAGAAAGGAAGGGAAGCATTTTGCTTGTGTGTCTGTTCACGCATTCCATGAATACTTGCTGAGTGCTGACTGTGTGTCGGCTCTGGAGATACAGCTGCCAACAAAAGCCTAAGTACTCAGCCCTTCATGAGGCCTACATCCTGGTAAGAGATACACAGTGAAAAATAGTTGCTGTGGAGGGGAAACAGAGTAGGTTAAAGTGGTTAAGAGTGGCTGGTCCTATGTGTTACCCATCAGGAGGTGGGTAGGGAAGGCCTCTCTGAGAGACCAGTGATGATTGGATGTCTGGAACAAGGCGGTTTGAGTTTTCTGAGCCTCTTGCTCCCTCTGCAGCTCCCGGCTCAGGCCCAGCTGCCTTGGGAGAGTCAGCTGCTAAGGAGAGATGGTCGGCCCCTGACTTGGGTTGAAGGAGTAGGTGGAAAGGCAGCTGTTTTATCAGCTGTCTTTCCTCAGCACTGACCCCTGTGCTGGTCTGAGCTTGGGAAATGAGGGAGGAAGCCAAGATAATCTGTATTGAGGGTCAGATTGCAGATGAAAATGGCATAACTAAGCTACTATGCCCTGCTTGGAAACACTACGTGTGGGGACAAGTCATGCTATATTCAATTTCCTGTGTGGCTCTGTTTCTTTAGCATTGTCTTTTCCTTTAAGAAAAAAACCACCCCTGTTGGGATTCCATGCTAAATGATTTATGAGCATTATTCTCTGTTAGGTCTACCTGTAGGAGCTCCAACCCTCGCAATCCTATTCATGTTGATTAAGTACATTTGAAAGCAAGAGGAGACTGTTTGAAATTGCTTCACAATACAGACTCGCGGCTCCCCTGGACCCAGGAGAGATTCTTCATCCTCCCTTTGAAAGAGCTCATTTGCAGCTGGTTAAGCAGGACATTGGGTTGGAGGCCTGGAACCAGTCTTGTGTGTGCTGAAGCCTGCCAAGGGGGTGACCCTTCTTCTGGAGCTGGCAGCCATGGATCTGAGATCCTGGAGTCTGAGCAGGGGCATCCTCCAAGAGCCATCTCTTTGGTCCTTTGGCTGCCCTCCTTATCCTTGGGTTGCTGCCCCTGGCTTGGCGGTGGCAGATCAGCACTGCTGAGGGGTGTCAGAACAACTCTAAATTGTGCAGAGAGAGAAGGGAAGGAGAAGAAACATCGCTGCCTGCCTTGATATGTCCCAGAGGTAGTGGACAGTGAGGGAGCACAAGTGACACAGCCAGCTCCCAAGCTGAAAGCCCTTTTGGCAGCTTTTATTGCCGGGACAGGCCCAGTGGCTTCCTCCTTATCTCTATATATCTCCATATGATGGAGATTTTGCAGGTATATGGATAATTAAAGCTCTCGACTTAGAGCTTGGTGGAAGCTAATTGGTGCAGGTTAATCTGGAAGGTAAAGATCAACACTTTTCTACCTCTAATCTATAGGTCAAAGATGAAATAGGGCAGTTTTCCCTGGACTCGAAGTCTAGCATCAAAATACATCCA
The DNA here is from genome assembly GCA_004027165.1 of Ctenomys sociabilis. NCBI lineage: Eukaryota > Metazoa > Chordata > Mammalia > Rodentia > Ctenomyidae > Ctenomys > Ctenomys sociabilis. The sequence goes on from PVKA01002171.1 coordinate 44,180, forward strand.
GTTGTCTTCTTGTCTGTGCCTTTTTTGCCTCACATTGCTGTCATTCCTTGTGGGTTCCCATTGTGTGTGAGCCCAAACTTCTTCATGCTGTCACCCATCCCTATCCTTCCAGGGCACTTGGAGCTCCTGTCTGTGGAGACCTTAGACATCAGGCATTACTTGGTGTTAGCTGTACACTTTTGCTTACCTGTTGGGTAACAAAAAAATCCACTCGTATCTCCTTATCTTTAAATGGAAGTCAGCCCACTTGAGGAACAGATGAAAAATGCCGTGTACACTGTCCTTATTTGTCTCCTTACAAAAAAGTTAAGCTCTTAAATATAGGTATTTACCTTCCTACTTTGCTATATCGACCCTGAGGAAAGGTGAGATGCTACACTACAAGGAAGAAGTCTGGAGCCGTCTGTGTGGCAGCAGAGACAGGACTGATTGTGCCCACTCGGCCTCAGCCCTTGCAGCAGAAGGAGCGCAGCAGAGGGGGGAGGATGGCATGCAGGGTGTAGCACATGCACTCTTGGCATTTTGTGGCTGTTGTGTTACTTCATTGTACCAACCTGGGGACATCATTATCCCCATTTGTACAGATGACCAGAATGAGACCTGAAGAGCTCAAGTTCCTTGGCCTGGGCCACCAAGCTAGCAGGTTGTAGGATGGAGAATCAAACCCAGCTCTGCCTGGCACCAGTGTCCATGTGGTGGCATCTGCATCCGAATTCAATTACTAGGGGTTGGCTTCCAGGAAAAGCTGGGGTCCCATCAGAGTGGCCTCCATGTGCTGCTTCCTCAGGGCCACCAGTGCAGATGGTATACTCCAGAGTAGTCTAACTCCCTCTTGCTCTTCCTCCTTTGGTGAACCTACCAGAAAGGGTTATTCACAAAGCTGGACTCAGTGTTGTTTGCCAAGCCAAAGTAACATCTTTGAACTGTGTACTGGGGGAGCAGCTGGTCCTAAAAAGGCTAACAAAGTTGTCCATCAGACACAGGCTTTATCTTCCTTAAGTTCTGTGTGGGCTGACCTTGACTGTGCATGTTGAGCCAGACTCTTCCTCTGAAACAGCCTTGGAGAACTACCTACCCCCTGCTGTCTGAGCCCCTAGTGGGTCCCCTCTGCTAGGACCAAAGCCCCACCCAGTGGCTCAAAGGATGGTTGGCTTGTGGTTAGGTCTGCCCCCACCCTGCACTCAGATTTAGAATCTTCCCTCCCTGGCCTCTTCCTCTCTCCTCCTCACGTTCCCCTCTCCTCCCCACCTTGATGTGGAAGGTGGTTCAGCCCCTCCAAAGCTTCTGTCCCCTTTTAGGGTCCTCTCTCTCCACCAAGGCTCAAAGGGCCTTTTGAGGGGGGTAGCAGGCAGCCTGTGGGCCTGGAAAGAGAGATAAAGGCAGGAGATCCCCCCAGGGCCCAAAGTCAGGGGCTCTGTATCTGATGACTTCTCTCTCTCTCTCTCTCTCTTTTTTTTTTCTGGTGACTTCTGAATACAAGCTCCAACAAAGAGAAATCTGTGGTGGGAGAGCCTTGTAAAGGAAATAAAATCTCCATGAAAACAAACTTTTGTTGGAAGCCTTCTCCTCTTGTTTTGGCAGTTGCTTGGTTCTGGGAGGGGAAGGCCCTGCCTTCCGGAGGAGTGAGCCGGCCCCCAGACTGTCCAAATATCAGCTCCACCATGAGGACTGTTTTTCTCCCTCCAGGAAGCGGGATTTGGGAGGCAGTGCAGTAATCACTGGTTTTCTAATCAAAGCTCCACAAAGCAAAGGAAAGGCTGGGGGCCCTGCAGAGAGCTATAAGCTGGGCCGCACTTAGGTGGTGTCTCTTCTGTGGGACTCATCTGGTCTTGACATCTCCTTGAGCCTTGCTTTTCTCACCCGAGAAATGGATACAACGTGCTTATGTAATCCAGCCAGAAAAATGGGGGCCCACTAGGGGGGCCTGCTATTTCCAATTATCCTGTAGCAGATGGAAGCGGAGGGTGGAGGCAACAGATCATCAAGGCATCATAAAGCCCCAGAAACCCTGGACACTAATTTTGCTTTCCCCTTCCCAGGGTTGGGTGGTACATACCACATGCAACTGTTTAGGTTTTGCATCTTGTTTTACTAACTCCAAAGGAGCTTAAAGAGGGTTTTTTGGGTCAGTCTTTGCTGCTAACCTGAATGGGTCAACTGTGTTGCCTCCCTCCAGACTGATTCCGGGACAATGAGTTCAAACAAGGTTTAAAGAATGCAGAAAAGGAGGCTTTCCCCAGCTGCAGAGTTGTTTTTTTGTTGAGTAAGTAGAATATTTTTCTCTCTTCAGCACAGGGAAAGAGTAAGAATTTGTTTTGGGTCCAGGTCCCAAAGATTGTCTCCATTTAGCCCATTTGGGGAAAAAAATCTTTGATTTTGACTGTTGTTCAACAGAGCTCAGAGGACTTGGAACAGTGGGTGGCCAAGAAGGGGGTAGCGGCTTCAGCCCACCTGCTTCTGACAGGCTGTAGGACCTTGGACAAGAGCTGCCTCTCAGATTGATGCTGTATCTCTTCCTACAGGTGGTGTAAGATGCGCTAATCCTCCACATGGTGGGGGAGAGAGATCAACTCGAGGGCAGTCTTGGTGGTGGAAGGGGCCTGAGAAGCTGGGCTGGGAGGTGGTAAGGCTGGGAACCGAGCTTTCTCCTGTGTCCACCTATACTGTGTCCTGGCTGGGTTGCCCAGACTGCTGTTATTTCTCTTCCAGAGATTGCGTGGATGAGATTCCCCAGTGCTCAGGTGTCTGTGAGAACTGACACAGGGGCAGAAAGCATCTCCCACAGCTCTCTTTCTCCCAGAGAACCAGAGTGCTGTTGGACCGGGAAGGCTGTCGGAATTAGTACAGTAGCCTCCTTGCTACCTTCTTCTGTCCACTGTCTCTTTGCTGCTAACCTTTGGCCATGTCTCTTTGGCCATCTTGCTGGATCAGTCATAGGCCCATAACAAAAGTGATGCCACTTATGTCACATTGCTGGCCTGAACTGCCTGCAACCAAGGCATTCTTGGAGGCAAGTTAATAGGTGAGGCCTCCCACCGCTGCCTACGTGCAGAGCTTGTGTGGGTGCATGCAAGCTGGGATGGCCAGGCAGCGCAAGGGCGTGGAAGGAGGTAGGAGACCGGTCTGTGCTAGTTCCTGTACCCCTTCTTTCATTGTGAATATGCACATACATATGCCATCCTACACAGAGACACACTCATGCACGTGGACACAGAGCCACATACAGGCAAATACACACAGGCACACACACATACAAAGTAAAATGCAGACATGCATGGCCACGAGGTCATACCCACAGCCTTGTGTGCACTTCCACCCTCAGACAAGACACTGATGACAGGAAAGAAACTTTCCCCCTCTTTTTATTTCCTTTTCTTTTCATTCTTTTTTCTTCCTTCCTTACATTTTTTAGGGCTGAGGGTTGACCCAGGGTATTACGGATACAAAGCACTTGCTCCACCACTAAACTACTCCTCTAGCCCCAAGAGAAACCTTTTAGGTGCTTCTCTCCTCAGTCTGCCTTTGCCCTTTTCCATTCCTAGTGCTCGTCTTCTCCCTGGTCCTAAACCAGCGTGAACACAAGTCCTGGCTTTGCCCGGCCAGCCCTGTGTCTATGTAGTTTCTAGGCCATGTGAGACAGGACAGCAGAACTCAGCCAGGAGACAGAACTGGGTTCAGATCCAGGCTCCTCCACATGATCGGTTTCTGTCCCCAGACCCTGCCACAGTTATTCAAGTGCGCTAAACCTTACTTGCCCACCCGATCTGCGTGCAGATACCTCCTTGCAGTGTAGTAGCAATTGGCTTGTGTGCAAACACATGTGGACCACCTAACACGGGCTGACACGCAGTGGTGTCATCAGTGTCAGCTCACTCCTCTGCTTGGTCACCCACTATAAATATATTTCTGCTGTGTGGCCCTCGCATTGCTAGAAAAGAGGCACATCCCTGCAGGGTTTGGAGTCAGCTTGGCGTGGACTTTCCTTCATTCTTTCTAAAGCTGCTGATTTTGACCCCAAGGGGGGAAATATTGTAATTCTCATGGCAGCTTTCTGTGAGATAATTACATGCAACTCATCTCCCCCAGCCCCTCATCTGTAAGAAAGCTGAGGTGCAGAGGGGTTAAGTAATTTGTCTGTGTTGACACAGCTAGTACCCAGCCCCTTGCCTCAATTTTCTGTTGCATTGGGTGATTTCTCTACAGCATCAGGGACACTGGTGTGAGCTGATGTGTCGCTTTCTCTTGCTATTACAATGCCCAAGACAACCAGCTCATAAAGAGAAAAGCTTTCTTTTGGCTCACAGTTTTGGAGGATGCAGTCCAGAGATGCATGATGCTGCTTTTAGGCTCATGGTGTGACAGCATGTCATAGTGGCCAGGAAATAACAAAAAGGACGGGGGTCCCCCTATGTCCTTCACAGGCGCATGCCTAGCAACTAGAAGACCTCCCACTAGGCCTCATCTCTTAAAGGCACCACCCCTCCTCTCTGGGAATGAAGTCTTTTACCACTTGGGTTGTGGGGGGCACTCTAGATCCAAGCTACAGGACCATGCCTTAGACAGATGGTGCTGCTTTGTCTGTTTCTCCTCTTAGAGCACACACATTTGGACAGAGGCTTTCTTTTACCTTCTTTATAAAGTGGCATGGATTTGGGTGGAAAGGTGTTGGGTCTGAGGAGCTGAGCTGCAGGAGACCTGAGGCGGCATTTTAGGGAGCAAATGGGATGTGAACAAGGAATTCTGTTCAGATGTGCAAATACTGCTGGACCGGGTTGTAGAGAAGCGGGTAGGACCTTGTCCTTGCCTTTAGGAGCTCATGGGGAAGTAGTGGGTGAGGGCTCAGCCCTGTGGAAAGACATATACACATTAAGATTAAACCAGCTGGAGAAATGAACTCCTCCCCTGAGATGGGCGGGGCCTGGTGGCATCTGACATTCTTTTGGAGGAGGTGTTGGCAGAGCAGGCTGTCTTGTTCCCAGGAAGGGGACAGAGTGAGCAACAGCTTGGAGGTGTGAGCAGGGACCCGGTGAGTGCGAACACACTTGGGTTATATTTTGATGAGGAACTAGTGAATGTTTAAATTAGAGGTTGATGCCAACAGGCTTGTATTTTAAAATACTATTATTTTAAAACAGCAATGGGCATGGATTAGAGGGGACCCGACCTTTATAAGAAATGCATTCGAAGTGTGTATCTGTTAGAAAGCTTTTGACTGCCAGTAATATGAAATTCGGCCCCAAATGGCTTAAACAGTAAGGAATTAGTTTTGTTGCATATTGCAAAGCTCAGGAGCAGCACAGCCTCAGGGTTGGTTGTAGGGCAGGCACTCACCGACACCAACAAACACCCAGGTTCCTTCTCTGTCTTCCTCTGAATATGAACTTTGTTTTCAGATAAAACCTTCCTTTGGGTCACAAGATGGTGATAGCAGTTCCAAACTTCACACTGCTATCCAGGCTAGCAATGAAACATAGTAAATTAAGTCAACTGCAAAACTGTGGGGTGTAGTGGAGGCTAAGGCAAGTAGGGAAGTAGTTGCCATCTGCCTGTTGGTGTTCCAATTGGAAATTGTGAAAAGAAATGGCAAAAAATTATAAACAATATGAAGATAAATCATAAGCTGGAAAAAGATAACTCTTATCACAGGCTTATTCTCCCTAATATACAAAGAACTCCTCAAAATCAACAATGAAAATACAACTCTATAGGAAAAACAGTTCAAGGATATGAAGTAACTATGCTCAGGAAAGAAAAGACAAGTGGCTCTTGACATATGAAAGGATAGTCAAGCTTGCACACAATTATAAGAGAAATGCAAATTAAAATAATCCTGAGATACCATTATTTGCTTAACCTTTAAATGGGTAAGAATTTAAGAAGTTTTCACATTCTTAATAATAATAATACCCTTGGAAAATAGCCTGTCTCCTAGTGTGAATCATTATAACCCTTTATAGGCAACTGGCAATGCTTATCTGAATGATAAATCATGTACCTTTTGACATAGCAATTTCATACTGGGGAACTGACCCTGAAGATATACTTGTGTATCTATGAAACAACATATGCATAAGCATATTCTTTTGCAACATTATTTGTAATAGCAAACCCTTGGAAAGAACATCAGTGTCCATTCATTGAGGGCAATTAGCTAAATTATTGAATATCCTGAAATGAAATAATATGCATTTAAGAGGCTGGTGAGATAGCTCTGTGGACTAAGCGTTTGCACAGGCAAGTGCAGGAACCTGGGTTTGGTCTCCAACAATGTGTGCCATGCTGGCCCCACCTCCAGTTACACTGATCCCAGCATTCGGGAGGCTGAAAACAGGAGGATCACTAGAAGTCCAAGCTGCATAGTGAGACCCTGTAACAAATAAATAGATAGATAGATAAATAAATAAATAAATGCATTTAATTAGAGGAATGAAGCTCTGTGGATGGAAAGATCTCAGAAAATGTATTTTGTGTAAAGCCTCAAAAAACTTACCAGAATGCCAAAAAGTATACATAAAATGAAAGAAAACAAGAATGTATATTTATGTTTCTTTGGACAGGTGGGGGACAGAAATGGGAGGGAGACATTTTAGTGCCTGCATTTTTATACTTTGTGATTTTTGAACCATGCTGTACGTTACCTTTTTTTTTTTTTTTTTTTTTTTGTCTTTTTGAGACAGGGTCTCACTATGCAGTTTAGGCTGACCTTAAGCTCACTTTGTAGCTCAGGCTGGTCTCGCACTCACAACAATCCTCCTGCCTCAGCCTCCTGAGTGCTGGGATTACAGGCATGTGCCACCACGCCCGGCTATACATTACCTTTTTTTTTTAAAAAAAGATACGAAACAAAAAAGACGGCTGATGCTACAACACGTCTGCCATTAGCTGCTGATTTTCTGTCCCTAGGCTCAAAATTACATAGTGGCTATGCAGGTGGAAAGGAATGGATTTGGAGAATATTTGGGGGAACAAAATCCCCACAGATTGGGTGTGGGGTGAGGGAGCATGGAGGCAGAAGGGCCGCTGGAGGTGGCTGCCCCATTGTGAGGTGGGATGACCAGCGAGAGGCATGCCGGGGGGAAGGATATAAACTAACTCCCATCACAGAGTAATCAGCCTTGAGAATCTCCTTGCTGGTTTCTGAGGTGCTCGAGGCCCTCCATTTCAGGGACCAACCTTATCCTATTTCCTGTTCCCCTATATTTCTAGATACCAAGGGAAAGAGAAGATTCCTACAAAGTTTCACATTTTGCCAAGTTCTGACCCACTGAAGGACATAGGTTCATGGTTTGCTGGTAGTACTCCCTCCGGCAGCATACCCCCCAGGTCTGAATCTCACCCAAGCCAGGTGCTGAGTCTTCAGGTGGCTCTGGACAGGTGCCTGAGCACCAGGCCTTCCAGGGAAAAGAGGCCCTAAGAGTGTCCATAACTCGCATTGCAGAGGCCACCAGCAGGAATCCACGTTCCGCTTCGGGTCAGCATGTCCCAGACGACGAGCAGGCCATGGTGCTCTGTTCTGTTCTCTTGGGTTCACCATTTGCTGCTGGAGAGGACTCAGGCTCTGAACTGAGTCCTGGAGCAGCCCAGGAGATGACACCCTGTGATCTTCCACGATTGGTGTCCTCCCAAGGGCACCATGGCCCTGACAGCAGTGGGAGAGGCAGACAAGAAGGGGAAAAGTGAGAGGTGTGCCACGTAACCTGGCCATGTGGCTGCGGCACTCCTGTGACAAGTCAGTGCGATGGGATGTGTTTGATATCCCTGCCCCTCTTGATGAGAACACCAGCCCCCCTCAGCTTCTTGCCCTGCTCCAGAGCCATCCACAGAGTTGGGGACCAGGATAAAAATGACTGGACCGCTAAGAGCAGCTTCACTGCTGGGTGCTGGAGGCGTTTTGAGCTGATACATGAAATATAGCCGCAGTCTTGGTTTTAGTTGTAGCTGGAAAGGATTAGAAGACAATTAATAAATCATTTAGTGCCCTGAGTTTAAGTAACTTATTATTATGGGCTGCATATATTTATTATGCTTCACTGAGCAACACTGGCACATTTCCTTTGACTGTCGCACTATTTGTATGCAATTTGTTTCCAAAGGCTTTTTAAAAAATGCATCTATAAATTATTAACCTGCATTCTTCAGGACAGATTGCCAGAATCAAAACCCTTCCCCCACCATCTCCTGTAAGTTTTGTATAAGCTTCCTGTCCTCAGAGTAGGCTAGTGCCAGTTCTCAGGCCCCATCTGAGGGGCTGGGAAGGGGATGAGGAGTCACTGCTGCCTCCTGGGTTGAAGATCTGGACCAGAGCCCAAGCAAGGGGATGAAGGAAACACGTGCATGACTTGGGGTAGTTGAGTGACACTTGGACAGCAACTGTGGATCAAAATCCTGCCTTTCAAAAATGGGGCCTTTGAGTGAAACTAAGAAGCCAGCTGACATGGGAACCACAGAATTTCATACCTGCATGGCCCCAGCAGGCCCCAACCATCCACGTACTGGTGAGGAAGCGAGGCCCTCCGGGACTCCTCAGTCATGTGCTTCTTATTCTTCTGTCTTAGTGACTTTCTTGATGCTGAGACAAAATACCCAACACCCAGAGTTAAAGGAGAAAAGGTTCATTCACAGCTTATAGTAGAGGTTGAAGTCCTTAGTTGGCTGGATCCAAAGCAGGGCAGCCTGGCAGAGGAGAAGCAGTTCATGACCTGCAGATGAGAGGGAAGCAACGAGACTTCCTTCTTCCCTTTTAATTCCACAGGATACAAACCTATTGGCTGGTGCCCCCAGAAGAAGCAGGTCTTCTCTGTTTAGTAAATCCATCATCCACACTTACAAAAACTGATCAGTAGATGAATCTAACATCATGCAGAAGACCTAGTATCATACACACATGTTCCAGTCACTCCCCACATCCTATAAGTATGTGAGACTTTTGGGGACATCAAGCCACAGCACCTTCTTAATGCCTCTTTGCTGGTATTTTAACCACTCATCTTTCTTTTTATCCTTCTTTATGACACGTACCAGATCTTCTCTACATTTTTCACAATAAGACTATCTTGATTTTTGTGGGTTTTTTTTTTTTTTTTTTTTTTCTGGGATGGAGCAGCTTGAAGTTTTTAGTAATGTGACATTTTTAGTTTTATTCTGAATTGTTATAGCACTGCTTCACAGAATTTCTCACCTAAGTACCCAGTACCGGGTTAGAGGACAGACTGACTGGCTCAGCTCTCCTCTTCCCAGATGGCTTTTCTAACATTTGTGAAACACATCTGTCAGGGCATCATATGTAGTTGGTGCTCCTGATGTGTGTGTGTGTGTGTGTGTGTGTATGTGCACATGGGTGTATGTATGTTACACAAATGACATCTATGCCTTGTTTCCTGCCTTTTTTGGGATGATTGAGCATTCATAGGCCTCATTGCCTGTTGAGCAAATGAATGACAAACCCAACTAGGAATGAATAGCAGTAACTTCTGAACAAGCAAGCTAGGTTAGAAGAGGCATGAGCAACTGAGAACAATTAAGGAGATTCTCTTAGTGTTTTCCAGATAGCTACAGGGTTATTCTTAAAATACTCCAAGGAGTTCCCTTTCCCATTTTGGTGAAAAATCTGAGAAATCAAATACTAAAGAGAAGAAACGTGAAGCCAAGAAGGCTGAAGGCAAGGAAGTTCAAGAAGGGGCAGCCCCACTGCAGCTGAAATCCTGTGCTGGTTAGAGGAATTGCTAGATAATCCCGATCTGCTGTGTATTTCAGAAAGGCTTTGTATAAGAGAAAGTACACAGCTAATAAATCAAAGATTGAGAAGGAAAAGAAGGTTCTTGCTACTGTTAGAAAACCAGTCGGTGGAGACAAGAATGGTGATACCTGGGTGTTAAGCTTCACAAAATGCCTAGATCCTACCCTACTGAACATGTGCCCTGAAAGCTGTTGAGCCACAGCGGGAAACCCTTCAGTCAGCACATGAGGAAACTGAGCTAGCATCGTTCCCGGCACCATCTTGATCACTCTCACCAGACATCACAGAGGCAAGAGAGTGGTCTTCCTGAAGCAGTTGGCCAGTGGCTTCCATTTTTGTGACTGGGTGAGTTAGCCTTAATCATGTTGTTCCTCTACGAAAAACACACCAGAAATTCGTCATTGCCACCTCCACCAAAACTGATATCATCAAAGTAAAAATCCTCAGACACCTCACTGATACTTACCTAGAGAAGAAGCTGCTTTGGAAGCCCAGACACCAGGAGGGTGAGACCAAGAAAGAGAGATACCAGATTTCAGAGCAGCGCAACGTGGATCAGAAAGTGATAGACACGTATTTTACCAAAAATCAAAGCTGGTCCTCAGCTCCAGGGCTACCTGTAATTCATTTTTACTCTGACAAATTTGGAATTTATCCTCATAAATTAGTGTTCCAAATTTCTTATTAAGAATATAATTAGGGGGCTCAGGGGAATAAGTGCTTCCCTGGCAAGTGCAAGGGCCTGAGTTTAATCTCCGGTTCCACCAAAAAAAAAGAACATAATTAAATAACTGATAAAAAAAATACTCCAGGGATGTTTTGCACCCTATAAATAGTGGGAGTCCATGTCTTCTTAGGTCAGTTATCCTGAGAATGACTGAGGCTTATTGGGTGGCCCGCTGGGTGGTCCCATAGCCCTCTTTGGCTAACCTTTAGGCCCTCAGTTTGTATTTTGGGGAAGCCCAAGCACTATCCTCTTTATGCCTTCTAATCAGCTGAGGTCAAAACATAACAGACAGCAGAACTTGTCAGAAATGTAACAGAGGAGCAAAGAAGCCCTAAATGAGCCCTAGAGAGTACTTCTAAATAAGGTTCATAAATTCCAGCGCAAAGACTTTGCAACGCGTAGTTTTGACAACTCACAGGTTTTTAGAAATTGTTCCGTTTCCAGTCCTTTTGTCATATGTTAGATGGATGAGGTTGTTGAGTAGCCAAATCTCAGGCCTGCAAAGAGGCTTTTTTGTCGCAGATCTTGTGACGCATCTGCTGGCAGGTTGTGAGTGAAAGCTGTGAGAGTTGATTCTGTCTGCTAGTCTGCTTTCAAGAGGGCCACACTGAAAGTTCTCTGGCTTGGTTATTTTAAGCCACACGAGGCAACTTAACCACAAGAAGGGCCTCTGGTGTGCTGGCAGTCTAGGCAGTCTCGCACATCTGTGTTGAGAAAGCGGCTTCAGGCAGCCTGGCTCACCAGCTTTCCCCCTTTGCCCCTGGAGGGTGGGAGCTCTCCTCCTGATACAAGCCTCAAGCTGACCTGATTGCAGCCTCCGAACAAGTCCTGCTCATTGAGGGTCTTCATGGTTGCTTCCATGCCTGGCCATGATCGCCTGAGCCAGCCCCTGACACCTGCAAGCTCTCTTGCTGGCAGGTGCCAGGTGGAGACTGTCAGCTGTGTAGGAGAGAAATTGTTCTGGGTATTTACTGCTAGCAAGGGACCCCATTTTATCTACCTGTGATCAGAATAATCTGTCCTCTGCTGGAGGCATCTCGAAGGAGCAATGAGCAGGCAAGGCTCGAGGCTCAGCAGATGGCACTGCAGCCAGGGCAGCTCCAGGGCTGGAGAGCTAGAAAGCAGAGCTGGCAACTCTGCTTCCTGCCTTTGTGCCAGAGGCCTAGGACCTGGACCTGAACTGTGAACTCAACTCTAGAAACCTTCTGGCCCCTCTCCTCTTGATGGTGATACTGCCTGTCCTTAAGAAAGCACAGTTTTCCTACTCCGTTTGTTCTCAGATTGGTGTTATACCCTGGAGCCAAATTAGTGGCTAAGAACAATTGGAAACAAATGCTCCTTCAGCATCCTGCTGCGATCCCATCCGGGGACCCAGGTGGGGACACCAGCAGTGTGGTTGCCTTCTCCTCTGAGCCACCTCTCCACAGAGAATCTGCGTCTCAGAACCACTCAGAGTGGCCAAATTCCCTCCTAATCAGTCAACGCTGTGCACATCTGCCTAACCTCAGCTAAACAAGCTGGAGCCCTGTTAAGTTATTTATGAAACAATATTCAGGACCAGCCCTGGGAGGCGAGTTAGGAAATAATGAATGGCATGTGCCATGGTGCCATGTGGGGAGGGCTGCGGCCAGCCTGCCTGAGGGGACCAGTGTTCCCAAGGGCACATGGAGGCTCCCTCTGATGACTCGATACAGACGTCTTACAAGAACTGTAGAGGACTTTGGCTTGCTTTGGACTTGCTCTCCCAATTTTTTTCTATTCAGCTCAGGATTGGGTAAAAGTGGCCAAGCCTACCCGTCCCCCCTTATCTGAATATCATTGCCCCAAAGGAAGGAAGCATAGGACATGTTCTGTGGGGAGAACTATGGTTCTGCCTACACAGCTGGAGGACTGCAGTGAATCTCCCGGTCATGGGTGGTCTGGCCCCTCATTAGACTTCGACCTCCATCAGGTCAGGAAACTGGATTTGTTGTTCATATTCAATCTCCATGCTAGGGAATCAATGAAGGGTGTACCTGGCATGGCTTCCAGCCCTAGATTCCCTGAAGAGACTCCCTATTTGCCTGCCCAACCATGTCCTCTGATGTGAAACGAGATCAGAAGAGATGATCTCCATGACTGCGTAGGCCAACACTGCTCCGTTCTAAGGCCCTTTCCTGCTGTTTCCTGCACTGAGCTGGTGCCAAGCTTTTGTCTTCCGTCTGTCTCTGGAAACTCTCTCTGGCCTGGTGGGGCTGACCAGGGTGGGTGTTCCCTTTGCCCTGGTGATTTTGGCCTAGTCATTATGTAGGCCATTAGTCTGAGCCTTGCGTTCTGTTTCCCCTAATGGATCCTCAGACTCACTTTCCTCTGTCACACAATTGAGCATTCCCCGGCCCAAAGCAAAGCCAGATGTGGAATGAGAGCTTCTTACACAAGAGGCACTTCTCTCTGTCCTGGCTGTGCCTCCTTAGGAGGCTGTGTTTACTTGTCTTTTGGAGTTGGATTGCACTCCACTAGGGGAGATAAGGCCTCTTCATTTCTAACCAAATGAAGAAAGCTAAGGGTTGTCCTGGAGCAGATCTACCCCCCTTATCATGGTGCTTCCTTTGCTCTGGAAAAACAGGGGTGAGTTTCTTCCTTCCTCCTAGAGGCCAGCTTGTGTATTTCTCTTGCCTTTTTTTAAGCAACCACAGCAAGAATATTCACTTACACAGGAGACATAATCTTAACATTTCAAAGCATATCATTTTTTGTTACATTGTTATAGTATCTCTGTGTGGCAGGCAAGGCAGGAATAAATTTATTTGAAACCCAAAGATTTGTTGGAATTTAATCTAAGATTTCTTGGAATCTTAAGATTTTTCTGGCTGAACGGGAGTGGACCTAGTGAATATCTTTTCTACTGGTTCCCAACTACTCTGGGGGTATGAACAACTTCAAATTTTTGGTACAACTTTTAAATATTTCCCCAGGAAAATGTACACATAATACTATTCTGGAAAAGAAATTTGAGAGGCTTGGGAGCCCCTGAAACCTTAAGGTTCTTCTTGCTGTGTTCGAGTCTGCTGGCTCAATAGGTGAAGAAATGGAAGTCCATAGAACTAGGGTAACATGTCAAAGGTCCTAGGACTGTGGAGACAAAGGCCATGGCTTGGTTTGCCTGAATTCTTTCTAACGTCCCAGGCACAGCTGCATCAGATGAGGAGCCCAAATCCTCTCATCTTTTTCTTAGCTTCCTATGACCTTCTCTGTGTAGGTGTCCTCCAGTGTTCATTGCTATAGGTGCATTCTTGGACTTTCATTTCAGACTAGAGACCTGCTCCTTCTTTCCCTGCCCTACCAAATTCTTTTCATTTTTCCTTGTTTTGCTTTTTAATCCTGTATCATTTCTAATGTTTCTAGTAGCAACCCACTGGAATCACCTCAGCTCAGATCAATGCTCCCAGGAAAGTCACCTCCATTCTTCACTGGCTAGCAGGCCCAGACCCTTTCCTCCTTGTGGGTCTCCCTTCAGAACGCTCCGGGCTTCCCAGTTTCTCTGCTGATAATCGTTGGCTCCTTATCCTGCCTCCTTAGGTGATAAGCTACTCTTATTTTTCCTGATAGAAATCAAGACAAATTAGTACATATATTTTTATTCTTATTTTTATTTATTTATTTTTTTTGTATTCTTAGAGAAGGGTCTACAGGATGTTCAGGATCTCACTACTAGATTGGACTCATAGTGATCTGCTTATTTACAGCCTCCCAAGAGCTGGGATTACAGGGGCTCACCACCATGCTTAGTCTCAGTGCATATATTTTTAATTGTGGTAAAATATATATAATCATCTTAACCAATTTTTTGTTAGTGTCTTGAAGTTTATTGATGTTGTTGTATAAACATGACACACCATCATAACTACGATCTACGGAACTCTTTATCTGGCAAAATAAAAACTCTGTTCCTATTAAATAACTTCCCATCCACCTCACCTCTCTTTCAGCCCCCAGCATTGTACTGCTAGCCCTATAGCTAGCCCTAGACTGATAACCTCCATTCTTTTTCCTGTCTCTGTGGATTTGACTACACTAGGTACCTTGTATAACAGGAATCAAACAGTACTAACCCTGTGTGACTGGGTTATTTCACTTAGGATAATGTCTCCAGGGTTCATTCATGTTATGGCATGGTCAGAATTCCCTTTATTTTAAAGGCTGAATAAAATTCCATTGTATGCTTATGCCGCTATGTTGGTCAACTTTCTGTCCCTGTGACACAATATCTGAAAAAAACAAGTTAATAAAGAAAAAGATTTATTTTGGCTTATGGTTTCAGAAGTTTCAACCCATGGTTCCTTGGCCCTGTTGCTTTGGGTTGGTGGCCGCACAGTACGTCATGGCATGAGTGCTTGGAAACAAAAACAAGGAAGGGGCAAGGGTCCCAATGTTCCCTTCAGGGACACCCCCACAGGAACCTAGCTTTCTTCCACACGACCTACCTCCTAATAGCCCCACCCAGGGGCACCATAGGCTGGTGACCAGGCCTTCCACTCATGGGCCTTAGAGGGAAGTTTCGGACTCAAACTAAGTTACCTTTTATTTATCCATTTGTCATCAGTGGCCACTTGAGTTGCTTCCACTTTTAGCTCTTGTGGCTGATGCCGGCGTGAGCCTAGATGTACTGGTATATGAAGGCCTTGTTCCAGTCCTTTGGGGTATATGGCTTACACTCAGAAGTGGAAGCACATCTTCAAGGTGTTATAGTTACTCTGTTCCTTTCTTCAAGTCTATTTTTATTTTTAATTAATTAATTAATTTCTTTGTTAACTGTTGTGTTACCTGGGCTAGAATCCAGGACATTTATACTGAACTGAACTGTATCCCCAGTCCTTTATCTTTCATTTGGGACTCACTAAGTCACTAAGTTGCCCGTACGGGGCTTGAACTTTTGATAATCCTGCTTTAGCCTCCCAGAATGCTGGGGACTATTTTTATTTTATTCTCAAACTAGTGCCTTTCGAGCACTTGCTGAGCTTCCTTGGCCAGTGGCACGTGCTCCAAAGGGCATTTTCTCAGAGATCCTGCAGCCTTCCTGTCCTCCTTCTCTCAGTCACCTTTTTTCCTTCCTGTTTTTTTTCTGCTTTGTGTTTATCACTCTCAGAATATCTGTCTGTCTGTCTATCTACCTACCTACTCTCTATCATTTGCTCCTCCCATTAGCACATGTGTGTCCTGGAACCAGGGACTTTCCTTCGGTCACTGCTGTGTTTCCTCTATCAGGCATGGTGCTTGGCTTTGTGGCTTGGGTATAATTATTAGAGGAATAAATGGATGATTGAATGAATCTGCTCCTCCTTGCAAGGAGCTTAGGGTCTGCGTCTGGTGGAGAGACAGACATTTAAAACTGTGATATGAGGCAAGATACAGGGGCTCCAAGGGGTAGATAAGCAACTGCCATTAGAAAGCCCAGCATGGCTGAACTGGGAGGCTGTGCTCAGTCCTGGGCAGAGGATTACAACAGCAGTGACCAAAAGGCCACATATTGATGGTGTTATAAATTGATTTTCTCATCAATTTTCATGACATATTGTTATCAATTTCCAAGTGAGGAAACCAGGCCCAAGAGAAGTAGAGGAACTTGCTCAGGGCCATATGGCTAGGAAGGCTACCTACCTCTCGAGTCAGACCTCCTTTTCTGTCTTTTATCCATTATTTTAACTTTATATTTCTTTTCAAGAAATATTTTTTTTTTTTTTTTTTTGTCTTTTTTGAGACAGGGTCTCACTAAGCAGTTCAGGCTGGCCTTAAGCTCACTTTGTAGCTCAGGCTGGTCTCGAAGTCACAACAATCCTCCTGCCTCAGCCTCCCGAGTGCTGGGATTACAGGTATTTGCCACCACGCCCAGCTCTCAAGAAATTTTTTGCTTATATGGCTTGATCAATTTTTCAAGCCTATATTTTGTAATATAAGGAACTGTTTTGAAGATAACAATACATAATGTATTAACCATTGTTACTCTCTTACAATCTTCTTTTGGAACTTTGTATGATTGTTTTTATTGTTTATTTTTCTTTTCTTTTGCATCATGCTGGCCCCAGATTCAGGCATGGTGGTGCATGCCTGCAATCCCAGCACTAGGGAGGCTGAGACAGGAGGATCACTATGAGTCTGAACTGTGTAGCAAGTCCCTGTATCAAACAAACCCTAACAATAACAATAAAAATATAAGAAATAATAGTAATAAAATAAAGTAAAAATAAACTTCTTTTCAAAAATTGTAGAAGCAGCAGTGCTCACTGCAGCCAAGGCGAAGGCATACGAAATTAGTGGTTTCCATCAGCACTGGATTCCTCCTTGCTGTCTCTGTCCTCACACAAGCTCCCGCAGAAACAGAAACTCGTACTACGCTCTCCTCCATTTCTGTAGAAATGGACCCCTGCTGTATATGTCACCCTGCTACTTACGTTTCTTTTTTGAACATTATGACCATCTCACGTGGCAAAGGTGCAGCTCCAACTTGCTTCTTTTAATAGTGGCAATGTGGTTGTGCCACGTTATCCAGTCATTGCCCTATGGGTGGACACCTATGCTGCTTTTGCTTTTATCACTCTGTGCAATGCTGCTTTGTATTTCTGTATCAATAGTTTTCTTTCCTTGGGATACATTTCCAAGTTGAGGTTGCTCAACCTAAATATGTGTTGAATGTATTTTTAACAGTAATACATGTTAATTTTTAAAATGTATTTAGTACATGGTCTATAGGGTCTCACGCAGATCAGACTTGTGGTGACCCGCTTGTTTTCAGCCTCCCAAGCACTGGGATTACAGGTGGGCACCACCACACGTCACCTCAGCATGCCCTGGGCGTGCAGGGGCTGGCACTGCACACCAGGGATCGGGATTGAATCCCGGTTCCTGTATCTAAGCAGGTGCTTTAGTCTGCTGAGCTATCTGACCAGCCCTTCATACTTTAGTGTTTCCCCAAAAGATAGTAGAATCAGGTATCATACTGACCCTCACTTCCCCTCGTCGTGCTTTTCCTCGGGGTGCTATCCTTTGGCTCACGCCCCATCTGACCAGCCTGAGGACTCTACCAGGAGGCTGCAGGGACCCCTTCTCCCTCTCACACTCAGCATGTGGGCCTAGGCGTGGCTCTGTTCTCTCACTTGACCACTGAGGAATATGGGTCAGGGGATCTGAATGATAGTCCCAAACTGTGTCATGACTCTTTGTTTGACCTTGACCAAGCCACTGATCCCTTTTGTGCATTTTCTCCATGCACAACAGAGGGTAGTTAGCCATCCAACATGACAGCCACTGCTCGCCACATGCAGTTGTCAAGCACTCGAAATGTGGCTCGTACAGGAGACT
This sequence comes from Ctenomys sociabilis, assembly GCA_004027165.1. Classification (NCBI taxonomy): domain Eukaryota; kingdom Metazoa; phylum Chordata; class Mammalia; order Rodentia; family Ctenomyidae; genus Ctenomys; species Ctenomys sociabilis. The sequence goes on from PVKA01002171.1 coordinate 61,978, forward strand.
GAATCTTACATTTTATTTCATTTTAATTAATTAGAATTTAAGTAAAAAGAGCCACATGTGGCTAGTGGCTACTTCATGGCATCGTGCGGCTATGGAGAATGGGAATGCCTGGTGTCTGGCACATAGTAAACACTCAATAAATGCTTGCTATTATTAGGTCTTCTGTGTCTTGCTTTCTGGCCCACCGCACCTGACAGCCCTCAACGATGCCCCACACTGGTTGTCCCGGAGTCACCTGGGGGAGGGAGGAAGGTGGCGCTGCGGTGGTGCATGTCAGTAATGAGCCTCTCACCGACTGTTTCTGGTCGGCTACTTTCCCTGGAGGGTCATGTGAGCCAGAGTGGTATGTGGCCTGCTTTGCAAGTGATTAACATGGTGTAAGCAATCTGCATGGAGAGAAAAAACCCTCGGTTGGTATTCCATTATTCTATTAGAGTTTCAGAGCCAGGATTAAGTGGACATGATTTCTTCCTATGGGCCATTAATTTTGTTTTATTGCTGGTCTGATGGCCATTACCCTTTTTTGCCAATGCATTCCCCCATTAGGTTTGTACAATTAACAAAATATGTGCTGTTAGGGGTTTGATAGGAAGAGTGGGATGGAAATAAAGGGAGGGGGGTGCTGCTGCCACGAAGGTGGGGGTGGAGAGAGGCTAGACCCAGGGGTGGGTGGCCAGGAATCAAAGGGTGAAGGGTGCCTTCAGCACCCACATGCTGTCACAAACATCCCTGGAAAAGTGCAAAAAGGTCCTTCTGACTATGCCCCAGCTAGATGTGGAGGAGGTGTCCAGGTGAAAGGATGGAATACTTAGTGGGTCCAGGTGGGAATGGCACTGGCTGTCCTCCCCCAACCTGCAGCTCCTACAGCACAGCTGAGCACATAATGCCCCCCAATGCTGTCACCTTGAACTGTTCAGCAGGAAGTGGGAGTCAGCCTCTCAGAGTCTAGATCCAGGACAGGAGACTTCTGGGGTGACACCTGCTTTCTCTCTAGGGGGAAGAGAGCAGGACTTCCACCCAAGTAAAGGTTGGAGGTGTTGATCCTAACATTATCATCCAATGAGTGCCACATGGAGATGCAGGATTGGCATGGTTAAGGCTTTTTTTTTGGTAGAAAGAGCAATTTCCCAAATGTTTAGATATTGGCAGAATTTATCAAAACACCAGACAAGCAAAAGTCAACATAGGGTCTGCCAGGTGGCAGCTTCTGCCAGGCACTGAGGAATCTTGGAAGGGCTTTAAGGAGGGGTGGGCACCTTCTAGTTTGTGTTTCAGCAAGATCCTGTAGCATCAAGTAAGGGGATAGATGGGCAAAAGAGGGTCAGACTGGAGGCTAGGAGGCTGGTCAGGGGCCCTGAAGTCTTCTGGAGAGAGAGAACAAGGCACCTGGTCAATCACAATGGCATGAATGGAGGAGCAGTGATACTCCTGGGTCTTAATTCATGTACTTCAGAGGATGTCCCCAAGCCCGGTCTACCTGTGGTCCCTCAGCAGGGCCATGCTCTCTGTGAACCCACACTGCTATGTGTCTGTGGCCTTTACTTCCTGGGCATGTAGGGTAAATCATTTCCTTTCACGCAGTATAGAGCAATCTAAGCATCTCCAGTTCCTTCCCCCATGTAGGAAGATGTAGGTTCAGTCTAATGTTATTAAGATGCCTTACAGGGTTTCAGATTCATACCTAGACTTACAGGTATGGACCAAACATCAGAGGCCTTCCCTGCCCAGGGCCCCAGGAGTGTGGCTGAGGGAACTCCTGCAGGTCCTCTGCAACTGAACATTCAGACTGCCTGTGAGGCAGAGGGCTGGGATGGGTGTGGAACTAGAATTTACTTCTACCAGACTTAGGGGAAGACCATGCAGTGCGCTCAGTGCCAGTGGGTAGGAGTCTTGGACCAGAGTATTTAGTGCTAGGTAGTTATTTCTTATCTGGTTACTCAGTCCTTGTGTCACTGATAGCCTGGTGGTCAGAGGCTGCAGGGAATGGATGTGGAGATGTTATGGCGCGGCCTCTTTCCTCATCAGCACTGTGATAGGTGTGCTATGCTGCCTGAGCAAGGTATTTAGAGCTGTCCCTGGAGACTAATGTGGACAACCCCAACGATAATGTGTAATTCCGTTTTAAGAATCATCCAGTAATCTATCATTGTCAGATGAGGAAACTGAGGCATAAAGAGGTTGCAGACCTTTGTCCAAGTTCAAACAGTAGAGTCGAGTATGGTGACCCAACTCAAGGGAGATACTGAGACAAGAGGATTTCTATGAGTTTTGAACTACATAGGAAAACCCTGCCTCAAAACAAACAAACAAACAAACCCAAGTTCCGAGCAGTAAGTTAATGGCAGAGTCAGTACATAAAGCCATGCCTGGCTTATGCTTGGTCTAGTGCTACCTGAAGCCGCGGCTCGCCTGAGCCCGAGCTCATTTCCCTCCCTCTTTCTGACCTGCCTGAGTGTGCCTCACAGAGGCTGCCACGGCTGTTGAAGATGCCAAGTCAACCCCGCTATTCTGCTTCCTTCTAGTCTCTCTGTTCCCGGCCTTTTCGAATAAACATTCAGCAACTCCTCTCTGTTTATCACTTCACAAATTTCCTTCACGTCTATAAATGGGAATGCCGATGTCATTTGTAATTCCATCATCTCTTCATGGTGAATAAAGACTGAAGTTATTATTCTGGTTGCATTGGCAAATGGCTGAAGGCTTTTGCCCCGATGTTTGCCTGCCTGGGTCACAGACTGGCTTTGGAAGACCCTAAAATATCATGTACATGGGTGGGTCCCTGCATGTATCCTGGGCCAGGGTTGGTACAGGAAAAGTACTCCATTGGTACATGGAGACAGAGAGAGAGAGAGAGAGACAGAGACAGAGAGACAGAGACAGATAGAGACACAGAGACAGAGAGACAGAGACAGTTTTTTGTAATGCTGTATGTTCAGTTCAAGTGATGACTTTGTTATGAGGTTTTCCCTTTTGTGTATTGAATTATTTTGAAATGATGGTGAAAAAAGACACTATTAATACTTTATCAAAATACAAGTTATTAATCTTGCCTGGCAAATCCAAGGTCCTGCATTCAATCTCTTTAGCCTTGTAATGCTTTAAAAATATTTTTGCAAAGGGCTGAAATCCAAGGGAAGCTGGTCTTGAGTAGCTTCTCACACAGTGCAGGATCATTCCTCTGGAGGTGGATTTCACAACCTTCTGAGAAAGCCTGGCTCGCTTCTGAATGGCTCTCACAGCTCTCTCATGTTGACCTGAAGATCAGCCTCCTCTACCACCTGCAGTTAGTTTTAGTCCTACCTTCTAGAACAATTCAGTCTCTCTCATGTAGTTTCTTCCATCATTCATAGGACCATCACAAGGACTACGGAACATGTTTTGCTTAGTACATTAGAAGGATTCATGACGATACTGCTCTGGTTTCTTCTACCATGACTTCTAGCTCCCTGCTTTCTAGTAATAATGAAAACAGCAACAACAATCGATCACATCCACCGAAGGCTTCTTTTGTGTGAGGTGCTTCTCTATGCACCAAAGGTTACATTAAGCCATGCAGTCCCCACAGCCACCCTCTGAGGTAGATCTGTTGTTATTCTAATTTTACAAAATGAAAAACTAAGGCACAGTGGAGATAAGGTCAAGTTGAGATTGACAGATGTACATATGATGCGACTCTAGAACCTGCACTTTTAATTGCTAGACTTTTAACCCACAATTTAACTGCTTGATGTCTTCTCTCACATGCCTTTCCTACTTGTCACTGCTAGAATTCTTAGAACATGATGCCAGAATAACACATAGAATGAATAGCCTGGTAAGACTAGAGTAGAGATTGTCCAGGTCTTAGTTGGACACTGTATGATTATAAATGTAACCCAAGATCACATTTAGTGAGTCTGAGAGCAATACCATGTCCTGAACTTGCATTTGACTCCCATAATCCAAGTGTTTTCTAAAAACTGGATCACTGCCTTCTGTGTTCTTTGCAATTGATTTCAAATATATAACAAATATATATGTATATATTTGTTAGATTTTTGTCAATAATTTTATAGAAAAGGAAAATTTTCAAAATGTAGTATCATCTGATGGTTTCGAGTAATGAGATTGTGGACAGTTTTTTAATTCTGAAATTATTTCATTTGTGATTGCCATGATGCTATTATACAAAAGCAATAACCATAAAGCAAAAATGGACTTGTTAGTTTGGCCCTTCCTTTTGGCCCGCTGTGTGTTGGCATGAGAGTACAGCAGCTCTGTGTCCCCTACAGACAGAAAGCCTGCCATGTCTTATTCCAAGAGGTCAGTTCTCAGATGGGCTTCCCGGAAGGCAGGAGTAGAGCGTGAAGCTCCTGGTAATTTCATCTGGACACTTCATGTACTGACTTCATGTCCTGGACTGAGCTCAGCTGTGCTATATAAGTGGTTTAACAAAACACTTGTCAGAGCCCCTTGCCAACTGAGGCTGGTTCTGAGGTACTAGTTATGGATTCTGGGCAGAATGAACATTCAGTTTTTCAAGAGCTATTTCTGACCTATGCTGGACACTTCTCTAGGCTCTATGAATAAAAAGATGCATATGATATCAACCTTTTCTTCTGTCGCTCACAATCCAGTGTCTCAGTATCAAAAGCTAAAAACATCGCATAGATATTGGTAGATACACACAGATGATGAACTTCTGGTGAGATGACATTGTTGTGAATGAGAGGAATCCTTTATTTTCAGGAGCATATCTCTCTATAGTTGATACCTGAATCTTCTAAATGAAGTTCCACTCCTTCTAAGATGCCTATCTTGTCTTAATCAAAGGGAAAAATACTAAAGGGAATGTTTAGTAGCAGTGCTACCACCTACCATTCCTGACTGGGAAACCTTCGACGTTTCTAGAACCTCACAGTCCACACCTGATTCCTCCTGCCTGATGTTCAGAGTGTGGGTGCTGCTGCCTGCTCTGATCAGCTGACTTGCTTCCCTCCTCTGTTTCCTTCAGGGACAACTTAGGCCTGCTGTGCTTCCCCTTTTTCTCTTCTTTTTGAAACAAAGTTTCACTATTCATTTCAGGCTGGCCTTGAACTCACTTTGTAGCCCAGGCTGTCCTGAAACTCATAGCAAATCCTCCTGCCTCAGCTCACCAAGGATTACAAGCATGCACCATCAGAGCCCTCCAATTGCCCCTTTCTTTGACATGCCCTCTGTTCATCAACAGGCCTGTATCATTCAGTTTTGCCACTGTAACAAAATATCTGAGATAATCCATTTACAAAGAGAAAAAGTTCAGTTTGGCTCACAGTCTTGGGGGTTCTAGTCCGCCATCAACTGTCCGCATTGCTTTGGCCCTGCGGTTAGTTAGCACATCACCACAGGAATATGTGGCGGAGAAAAATTGTTCAATCCTGACTTGAAAACAGAAGAAAAAGAGAAACGGGTCAGGGTCTCACCATGCCCCTCCAGGGCACACCTCACTGACAAAAGTCCTCCCATTTGTCCTCCCTTTCAAAGGTTCTATCCACTCACTAATGTCACGCTGGGAACCAGACCTGTAACAGGTGACGTCTGGGGGATTGTTGGGAGCGGTGCAAGCAGCGGCTTGGCGCTCTGGGTAACCGCTCTGGGTAACGGCTGGCGTTTTTTGTGGGCTCCGCCTTGACATGTTCAAAATAACAGGAAATAAGGCATGGCCCTGCCTGTTGATCTGGACAGAATGGGGGGGCTGCCTGACGACAGAGCGGGATTGGCTGTATATTTATACGTGGCTGCTGCTGATTGGCTTAGCTATACTATATAAGCCGCTGTGCTTCCGCAATAAAGAGAGATCTTTTCCTTCTAAAAAAAAAAACAAGGTGTCTCGGGTTTTTCTTTCTGCGCCGATCTGCGCCGAACAACTGGTGGCCCGTACGGGGACTTCTTTCCTTTTTTTTTGCAGAACTGGGGATTGAACTCAGGCCCTCGCACTTGCCAGAGAAGTGCTTATTCCACTGAGCCATCTCCCCAGCCCTTTTTTTTTTTTTTTTTCTTTTTTCCTTTTTGATCGGAACAGAAAACAAAAAAACTGTTGCGCTCTCCTTACAGGCGAGGGGACCGACACGGCTCTAAATTCCGAAACTCACCTTGGGTAAAACAAAAAAAAAAACTGTTGCGCTCTCCTTACAGGCGAGGGGACCGACACGGCTCTAAATTCCGAAACTCACCTTGGGTAAACACCCCCAAAATTGAGGGGTGGATGGTAAACACACCACAGGTCAACTCCAGATAAAAAAAACTGGGACTGTCCTAAAGAGACAGAGACTGCCATAAATAGACAAAAACACCAAAATCTACTAAACGCCTTATAATGACAAAATAAAAATTAAACTTACAATAAAAACACAAAACAGTCATAGCTTACAACAGGCCATAAGCGCTCTATTAAACTGCTGAGAGGTAAGGGCCACAGCAGGGGATGTCACACATGCAACCCATAGCACCCTTCCCACCAGCCAGATCTGCCCGTCCCGTCTTCTGAGGTCCTACTCACATTTTTGTGCCCTACCAGAGCTCCCTCGAGCGGCCCAGCTCCCACAGATGTCTGATCTTCGTGGAGACAGAACAGCATTCTCTGAGACACAGCTGAGCACAGCTGTCTGCGTGGCTGCATCTCATCTAGTGTTGCTTCTTACGACAACAGGACCCATGGATTTTGTTCTGCAAGTGTCGATCACAGACACCTGATAAATATGTGCTAGTTGCTGAAATTGTTTTATTCCAGAAAGAGGATTAAAGGCAATCAGGGTTGCCTGATTGGATTTTCCATCTTGTCTTTATTCTTTGCCATGCGCCCTTTCCTTCCAGCCCAGCTGAACTCTTCACTTCATCTGAAAGTTCTTCCTATAGCAAGATTTTCATTTCCCACCACATACAACACAGGCAGTTTTGTTGTCTGCTGGATGTGCAGCGCTCTGTTTGGGAGCTTCCATGGGGGCCCTTAGAGCTCTATCCCTGCTTAGGACTCCCCAGCAGGTGAGAGTCTCCGGGGAACAAAGACTGCTTGGACAGTTTGGGATACATGAGTGCTTTTCTTTCTGGGGCTCCTGCACAGACAGATCCAAAACCCAAAAGAAATAGAAGCCCCCAGTAGGTACAGGGCAGTGTGAATCTGCATCTGCAGCCTGCTTAGCTCTTAAAACCATAATTGTTTGCAGCGGGAAGCCTTTGCCAGGAAACTTCCCCACTCAGCGCTGTGGGTCCAGAGCTGCCAGTGAGCGCCTGCTTTGCTCCCAGCTGGATCTCCCTCTGCACCCATCCCAGCTCTACCCTGCCTCTTATCCCCCGTGCCATCTTATGCAGTCTATAAAGATGTTTTCTTTTATTGGCAGGTGAATTCTGGAGCAGGATGCTGAGGCTTTCTGTCCTCCATGCGGCTCACTAGAAAGGGGGCTGTGAACTGTAAGTAACTTTGATTGACATTTTCCACACTGACTCAATAAGGTTATGGGTTCAAGGCCGGCCCTGAACCTGATCTTTAACAGCTGGGCATTGTGTAAGAGTAATACTCAACAATGAACTAGTCAGCATGTAAAATACAGTGTAGCTCTAATTAGATTATCTCTGAGTGTGGCAAAGCAGCCCTGTAATATGACATGCTATTTAATTAGATTGTATTGATTGGACATTAAGGTGGACTTGACGTGTTACATGTTTCATGGATGCTGGGGAAGGAAATCTTGAGTCTGCAAGGCCACTCAGACCTCAGTGACCACTGCCTATGGGTCACATTTGGAGGACAAGGGAGAAGTAGCAACACTGTGAGTTCCCAAACAAGGCCAGATTCAGAGCCTGCACTTAACGTTTACATCTGGCTATTTGTGGGGAGGCAGAAGGAAATACCACTGACCACTTCCCTTGCCTCTGCCCAGTGAGAGCTTCACTTCAATGTAGGAGTGTATGTGTGGGCTCCTGTGGCCGCTGCCCTCCTGTAGGAGCTGGCTGAAGCCCAGCCTGCTCCATGGGTATGATACCCTAGCTTGAAGCGAGTTGTCCCTCTTCTGATTTGGGAGCACTCACATGCTGCCCTGCCCTCTAGCTGAACCTTTTTGTGCTCTCTCCAGTGGGGTGATGAGCTCCCAGGGCCTCCCCTAGGTCTGCACACTGCACCTTAAGCCCAGTAACCACTGGTGACTGGCAGTTGGATGCCTGGGCTGCCCTGGGCAGCGTGACTCCTGCACTCTGCTGCTGGGGCTACCCGAGACCAGGTTGCTGCTGCGCTACAACTTTGATAGTACATTGGCTTCCAACCAGTCCATGGAATTATAAATGATTAACCGTTATCAGCGCACATCTTCACCTCTGTGTAAAAATAGATTGACTGTAATGAGTATTTGAATAAATCATAAGAATAGCTGCCCTGCGATCGGCTAACATCCTGCCGATGGCTGCCCGGTGAGTGAGCAGGGCGCCAGCCCTCCCGCCTAATGGCCTGAGATTCAGTGGTGGTCGCCTCTGTGATTGACAGGTTTGGGCTCCTAGGGCACCTCCTCCACAGCTCAGGCTCACGAGTGGTTGGTTCCCTGGGCTGAAGGGGTGGAGTAGGGTGTCTCCCTCCATCCTATTCCAGGAAAGCTTGCCTTGAGATGGGTCTGGGAGGGGTGGAGAGCAAGAGGAGAAGATAATGACCTTTGTGAGAATCGATGTCTCCTCGCACTGGAGGTTAGAGGGGCGTCATAAGTCAAGTCAAGTGTGAGGAACAAGCTAAGCATGAACCTTAATGAGAGCTGAATGTAAGGGAGAAATCCATCTGTGCCTTCCCTCCCAGGCCTGGAGGCCAGCCGGGCACCTCGGCTCTGGGCCACCCACACCCAGGGGGAGTGCCTTCGCAGGGACACTGAGATCTCAGTAAAGATCTGGGAAGAGCAGATTTCTTCAGGGCCAAGCACTCTGAAATGGGAAAGGTTTGAGTGATCTTTCATGCAGTGGTTTTTCCAAAGCCATGTTAGGCCTTTTGTAGAGGGAGAAAGAAGAGAGGAGGCAGGCTCAGAGTGTTGGGAAGCAGGTTAGGAGCAAAGAGTCCAAAAGTCTCAAGTTTCTGGGAGAAGACCACTGAGGGCTGGATCTGAGTGGGAAATAAGAAGCATTTCAATTTCATTCCAGTGGTGTTCAGTTACTAAACTGTATGACAAATCACTCCAAAACACAGCAGGCTGAACAACATTTATTGTATTCATGTATACTCTGAGTCAGGGATTTAGGCAAAGCAGGGTGGGGACAACCTGTTTCTGTTTTACCAGACCTGAGATTTCACAGGGGTCAATTCAGAAAAGCTGGTGCATGAGTCCTTCATTCTGTACTTTGAGGTTTCACTGTTGGCTAAGGCATTAGCTGGAATTATCAGTGGGTGCCAAGTGACCTCTCCATGGAGAGAGAAAAATCTAGGTGGAAGCTCTACTGCCAGTGGAGGGCCAGCTTTTGTGGCTGCAGCTATCTCTGGAGAAGACAATCTACTACAACTAGTGTTTGCCAAGTATTTGCTAGTGGATTGGTATAACCAATCTCATCTATTTTCCATAAAGAGTGAAATGAATCTTCTGTGAAAGAGAAATGTGTTCCTCGTAGAAGGACAGGTGAAAGAAGTCCGTCTTAGATAAAACAAACTGTGCTTTGATTAAGAATGCATGGGTTTCAAGGCCAGACTAGACTTCTTTCCTGGGAGGACACTCTGATTCTGGCAGCTTCTGCGGCTGGTAGAAACCTCATTCTCTTAGTTTGCCTCAGCAAGAGTGGGTCCAGTGCAAAGTTGCCGGTGTGAACTGTCTGCTCTAAGACATCTTAGACCTGGCTTAGATCTGCAGCTTTTCCTTTGTTGGCATCTGGACTCCCTCCATCTCTCTTGGTGTGACCTTCTAGGCTGGTATGGTTTTAAGCCAAAAATCAAGGCCTAGATGGCAACAAGGGATATACTGGGGATGGGGAGCTCTAGGCAGCCCTTGGTTCCTGGCCCCTCAGGTCTTCTGCTGTACTCTGATTTGGGAAGGGCCCACCCTCAAGGAACCAGGCTTTCTTCTACTTTGCACGTTTGTGATACAAATACAGCTGAAATTTTGAAGAGAATCTGAGTAACTAACTTATAAGCAAAATCCAAGCAGCAAAGGGGTAGAGACCAAGCCAGTTCATGTCTGACCCAGCCCCAGATGCACATAAGGGCTGTGGTTTGAGATTAGCTAATGTCAGAAGGGAGAGGCAGGGAAGAAAGGAGTAAGTGGTTTTGGGTTTGATGAAGAGGTGCTTGGGTTTGGCAAGAAAGTCTTGGGTTCTTCCATTTCAGCTTAATACGAAAGTAAGTAAGCAACATTTGCTGGATACTTCCTACCTAGTGCACGTGAGGCACTACAGTAAGCCCTCAGAGTGCATTATGTTAAGCCCATGATATGTCATTTCTGATTGGCCCTGTTTTATGCAACCCTGCTATTATGGAAGTGAAGGCCCAGGGAACAAGATGAGTACCCTAAAAAAATAACAGTATGCTGGCAGCCATGTTGAGGCCAGCATATAACTCTGTTCTTGACTTAACCACTTCATTCTAGGTCAGTGTGCAGTGTATGCATGTATGGACATTATCACTGAATCCCGTTAATGTGTGCAGTTAACATATGTTCATAAAAATGAAGGATTGCTAAAGTTTTATTTGCATATTTTATTTTTTTCTGTATTTTAGGGAAGAGTACAAGGTGTTCAGGGTCTCACTACTAGATCAGACTTGTAGTGATTCTCCTATTTACAACCTCCCAAGTGCTGGGATTACAGGCACATGTCACTATGCCTAGTCTCAGTCACTGGCTCAGCATTCCCCAGGGATGGAGCGGGCACAGCAGGCCTGGGGATTGAATCCCTGGCTCCTGCACCTACTTGCAGGCTCTCTAATCTGCTAAGCTATTTGGCTGGCCCTTTAAGATCACTAAATTCTTTCTTTGGTTTTTTTTTTTTTTTTTGCAGTGCAGAGGTTGAGCTCAGGGCCTTGAACTTGCCAGGGAGGCCCTTATTCTACTGAGCTATCTCCCTGACACAAGATGGCTAAATTTTTAAAAAAGATTTTTAGAAGAGTTTCCATTTACTCTTCATTAAGATGGGAATTCTGGCATCACTAAGATGTCAACTTTAGTTCTGAGATATTAAATGCACATAATATTCCAGAAGCTGGTTTAGACCTATTGAAAATGAGCCCCTTTTATGGAGATAAACAGGTTGATATTGAAATATGGAGTGATTTTCTGTTTTTTCCCCTTTCATGAAACTTAGGTCAGGAAGCCAGTGTTTAATTTGGGTGGGTGAAGAAAACAGATAAAAACACAGGCATTTTCGGTTTTCAAGGCCCCAGCTTGTGGGAAAATATGAATTCCATCCAGCCTTATGACTTAGCACCTTTGTGACTCTTGGCATATGACTTTGGTCTTGAGGTTCTTCGTTTCCAGAGAGGAAATGAGATTGTATAAACTTCCCAGAAGTGCTTCGGGAACTCAATAAAGTCCTGTGTGTGAATAAACTTAGAGCCATTCCTGGCTCACAGTAGGTGCCTAATAATGGTTTAGTGACTCAGTGACCTAGTAAATAAATAAAGAGGGGAGTTCGATAGAAAGATTGTTCCTTTCCATTGCTTCTGACAGTGATGGTCAAGAATCTTGCCTTTAACTGTACTCTCTGTAAAAGTTCACTCATAAACTATTGATATTTTAATAATACACATTAGCATCTTGCCCTTTGACAAATGAATATTGAATGAGCAATAAAGAGGCAAAAGAGTAACCAGGTAGACTGCTTTGGAGAAGCTGGATCTTAAGTAGCTGTCCAGGGAATGCCCCCTTTGCCCAGGCTTTGTGACTCACCCTTCTCCTGTGTGACCCCTGGAAATAGCTCTTAAAAGGAGCTGAGTACAACCAGCCTGGCCCAGTCTGGGCAGGATTTGTCCTCCTTTTTGTCCCTTTCACTTGGCTGGAAGGGACTGAGGAGAGGAGAGAAGGTCATTAAAGTGGGGCTGACCCGGTAGAGATTTTACCCTGAGTCAAGTACCTTGGACCTCAACCATTGTCTGTACAGAAGGTGTGAGGGTCAGGCTCACTCTCTTAGGCTCTGTAAGTTAGAAATCTGCTGCCAGCCAGCCAGTGTGCCCACAGGAAACCAGGTGCACCCCTCTCTGGCTCTCCCAGGTGGTTGTGGAGCCCGTGCTGGGGCAGGAATGTTCAGGTTTGTGAGACAGAGCTCCTGCCTCCTCCAGCATCTGTTTCCAGCCCCACTACCACAGCCGCCCGTATCTTGTGGCCTCCATCTGGGCTGGGAGTCCTTGAGTGTACAGAGAGCGGTGACAGGGGCTCTTCGTGGGTCCAGCTTAATTGGTGTGATTTAATGGCATTTCTGGCGGATTCAGATTTATACGGCTTTCTGAGCCGCAAATCTGCTTTCTAAATGTAGAATTTTTGTGGAGTGGTAAAAAATAATGGCTGTTCTGTGATTCCTGCCTCCCGAGCTAGGAGATTGCAATTTACATTATGCAAATAGACATTATGCAATCAAGGCACTTTAGCAGGAATCTGGCGGCAGCTAGTCCACTGATGAGAAGCTGAGGTCTGCAGCCCTGACTGGAGGGCTTTGGAAGAGGGGAGAGAAGCAGGAGGAGGTGGGCCAGGCAGGGAGGAGGCCAAGAGTCTGTACCCTGGCCCAGGGAGGCAGAGTGGAGCCTGCCCGGAGATGAACACATCCCAGAAGCTGCCAAAGCGACTCTCTCAATTAATGGCTTTGTTTAATCATACCCCCTGTCCAGAAGAGTATTGTCTTACGGATAATTTCGTTTGCCTAACGAGATTTTGCTAATTAAATCTCCTTTCAGTTGGTGTGACTATGCCTGCAGGAGAGGGGCTATTTGGAGTCTTCTTCATAAACCTTTCTGGAGAGGGGCTAGAAAGAGGGGTGGGGGAGGGGAGAGGCAGAGAGGGAGAGGTAGTTTGCTGGGAGGGTTTGGAAATCGCAGGGCGGACCCTGGCCCCAGCTCATTTGCCCTGTGAGGGGGCTTGCGGATGCTCAGGAATCCTGGTCCAGCACAAGGGATCTCGTCCCTGGCTCTGGGCTGCTCCTACTATCCATCCCCAGGTTCAGGCACAGGAGAAAGATCCACGGAATTTTCTTTTTTATTTTTTTGTGGAGCCAGGGACTGAACTCAGGCCCTTGCACTTGCCAGGCAAGCACTTATTCAACTGAGCTATCTCCCCAGGCCCCTCTACAGGATGTTCAAGGAGTGCTCCCAGCACCCCTGGCTATGGGGATGAGGTGGCATGAGCGAGACCCCTCCCCTTGCCTTCACAGTGATCCAACCAGTCTGGCTCTTCAGAGAGAAGAAATTGCTCCAGAATTGACCATTTCTCCATAGATAATTAACTGCATGAATCATGGAGGCAACTTCCGGATCAACTTCTGTATCCCTTATTGTCAGAACACATGGAGTGTCCGTATGCACTGTACCTCAGGAACACTGTGGCATGGCTGTCCTTTTATTCACTATTTTGCTTTCTTTACCTGCATTTACCAGTGGTCCACAGCTATTAAATGGAAAATTCCAGAAATTAACAGTTCCTAAGTTTTGAATAACTTAGAATTGTTACAATTGTTCTATTTTATTCTTGTTAACCTCCCACTGTGACTAATTTATAAATTATACTTTATCGTAGATATGTACATAGAAAAAAAAAAAACACAGCGCATGACCTTTGGATTCCATACTACTTACTATCAGCTTTGGGGGTCCGCTGGGGGACTCGCAATGTATTTCCAGAGGATAAGCGGGACTGGTTTCTGTGACTGCATGGCTCCTGTGCTACGCCACTCCCAGGGCTCCTTTACTGTTCCCAGGACATAGTCATCTTCCTTGGGCTGGCTGACTGTGAGCTGCACAGGTACCTCTGGTCTGCTTTCCCAGCTTTGTCTCCCACCTTTCCTCCCTACACACGCACACACACACACACACACACACACACAAGCTTCTGCGTGAGACCCCTGTGCTCTGTACACATTCATGTCTTGGCCTTTGTGCACGCCGGGTCTTGAAGTGTCCTCTGCCTGGGAGGCACCTGTTCCTCCCATATTGTCTCTGTGGCAGCACTCTGAGGAGCCCCCTTTTTGGCCATTAACCCAATGCTGCTGCTTGGGCTCCTTCTTTCCCTGGAGGCCATCACAGGCTCTCCAGTGCCCTTGTCCCAGTTAAGGACCCAGGGCATTCTTCTCTGATACCTGTGCCTGGCCTGCAAGGTTGGTTAGTTGACAGGATAAGTGGATGAGCTGAGGGGAAGAGGGTAGGGTGCCGGGGGGGGGGGCTGTCCATCTAGTGAGTGATGTGTGATCAGGACACTGATTTCTGTTGAGGTGACTCAGGGTCACCTGCCCTTTTGCCACCTTTAGTTTACTCATGGAAAGGCATTTCTATTGTCCTTCTCTTCTGTGCACACTGTACACCAGTGTCTCTTTTCACACATACTTGTGTGGACCCTGTGAGATGGGTATTACTATAGCAGATGAAATGTAGGCATGTCTGACCTCATCATAAGGCAGGGTAGTGTTGGCCCATGTCCTCACTACCCATATCAGGGTAGTGAGGCCCCACAGGGGGCCTCAGGAGGATCTTCCTGTATGGGGGTGAAAGCTCTTATGTCTTCCCCCCCTCATAAACCCACTGGCTGGATCCTCCACAACCTCATCCCCCATGATGCTGGGATCACACGTGCGGGGTGGCCTGTGTGGTCCTGCAAGTCTGTGCCAGCATGTATGCCAGAATTGGAGGGAAGCACAGCACCCAAGGGTGACCTCTGGCTACAGGCTGTGGGCCCTTCTGGGCTGGGAGCTGGGATGTCTTTCTATGCTGGGGAAGGGGCAGGCCAGGAGATGTGGCTTAGATCTTCATGTGTGATGTGAGAGAGAGAGACAGAGAGACAGAGACAGAGACAGAGACAGAGAGAGGCAGATAGACACACAGACAGAGAGTAGCTTGTATCTTTCTTGTTTCCTAAGTGTTCCTGCTCTACTTGTTGCCTTCAGGGCCAGAGATGTCTGTCTGGCAGCTGTGCCCTTGTCCAGGATTTCCATGGTCTGAATTCCCATTTCTGTTCTTCTCTGAGTCTGGACTGTTTCTAGGTACGCAGTAGGTGCTCAACAAATGCTTGGTAAACACCCCAGTGAGGGATTGTGCGCAGCGTGGCAGCAGACAGACTGGTTGTGAACACCAGCTTCATTCTGTGATGGGCTGGAGTTGGGGATTCATTTTTTTCCATCTCAAAAGCAAGAATAATCATACTTCCTATTCTATCTTTCTAGAAGGGTTGTGGTAGAGGATTGTAAGAGATATGTGAAAGTGTTTTATAAACTATAAAGCGCTGTACAAGTTTAAGAGCTTATTATTATAATGGCTATTACAGTTGAAGTGATCGTTGTGTTTGAAAATTAGGAATTCTATTTTGAGGAATATAAAATCCAGCGCTGATTTGAACTGAGACATCTGAAGTGATCACTTAGGATCTGATTCTAGATTTGCCAAATCATGGGAATTTTCAGGTACTAGGGTCCTGGCAGAGACCCCACTCTCTTCCCTTCCTCTGTTGACTTTCCCAGTTGGGTAGGGGAGGAGTCTGAGCAAATGGCTCATCTCCATTTAAAGGCATGGAACACACGACTAGTCTAAGGCCCTGCCCTAACCTCAGCTCCTGCCACATTTGCAGTTGCTGTTCCCTCTGCCAGGAGAGCCTTCCTGATTTCCCCCACTCACTTGTGGATCTTCTTATATGAGCTACTGCCCTGGCCCCCAGCTCCTGGACTACCAAGGAGATATCCTTTTGTGTGTTTATCACATTGTGCCTGGACTATTGATTATTAATATCTGTCCCCCTCAGGTCAGCAAACACCTCCAGGGTAGGTACCTGGAATTCTGATCCCATCCAAGTGGGTGACTGTCTTCAGCTAGCTTGGCAGAGACCTCCAGCCTGTAGCTGTGTACTGGGAGTGGGGGCACCTGCCTGCTGCTGACCCCTAGAGGTAAGCAGCTGCCCACCTGAAGAAGCACATGCTGCCTATAGAGGCCTCCTCAGCTCTTGCAGGTTCTGCCTCTTAGGGGAAGGATGGGCCCAGCTAGTGGCTGATCTGTTAGCAGCCCTCGTGTGGGACTCAAGGCATCTCCTCTCCTGCCTGCTCTGGGCCTCTCTCCTCAGGCTTTCCACTTCCAGCCCCAGGCAGCCTCAGCAAAGTGCCAGGGGGCTGGGAGGCTTTTCATTACTGAATGCACTGAACCTATTTGTAAGTGTTTTGCAAAGTGTTTAATCCAAGGTGTTCCCTCAATTAAATTAGTGCAAACATCTGTGTCCCACATCCACCTCCATTTGCATTCTGTGCCATTTATTACGGTGGGAAATTGGAAGGCACCTTAGGAATACTTAGGACTGAATTAGGCTAGGTAGGGGAGGGCTTCTGGGGGAGGCGGGCTGCCTGTGAGTTTGGTCCACAAGGCAGATCCCACCTGGGACCTGCAAGGAGTCACTTCCTGGTGCTGGAGACTAGCATGGAGAGGAGTGTCTGGTCTCAGGACCACCTGGTCTTGAGGACATTGGGAGTTTAGTTAGTGCCATGATTCCCACCTGGGGCCAAAAATTTGCAGAGGCAGGAAGAATTTGCTGTTGTTACCTCATAACTTTAAACCCAATTTAAAGAACTGGGTCACACTCTACCCACCCAGACCTCTCCCCAGGGGAGCCCCTCCCTGTTGGAAGGTGGGGTTTTTCCATCAGGCAACTGCTCACCTCAGTGACTGGCTAAGAGCAGGTAGCAGTTACATTAATCTAGAAGGAGAGAAGCATGGCTTCTCTGACAGGCCCTGCAAGTACAGTACCTGCTAGACTCCTCCCACCAGGCCTCTGAGACAACCATGAACCAGGGAGCTAGACTGGTAAAGGCAAAGGTATCTATTCAGCAATTAATTCACAGCTAGTGGGTGGAGGAGACAGGATTTGAACCGGAGAAGAGAACTCCGGAGGCTCTGTGCTTTCACTGCCCTGGGGCCTGTTTCTCATGAAAGAAATCACTGAGCCTGACTCTGAATCAGCATCCTTGGTGTCCCCAGACACTCTGCCCCACAGTCCAGCCAGGTATAGAGAGGCCCAGGTCCTAGGCTGCCTCCATAGCTTAGAATTCCTGCAGAGCTGTGATGGCCTGGCCCATAGCCAGCTAAACAGAGAAGAGAGCTCTGGTTTTTGGTGCTACAACAGGGAGAAAAGGGACAGGAGGTCTGTCTGGGCAGTGAAGAAGAGGTTTACGGGTTTCTGAAGAAGCCTTATGGGTCATTGAATGTCTCCACATTAGTGTGAAACTACAGCTCAGAGGGGTGACAATGCTTGTGAGCAACAGAGGGCTCAGTGGACAGGCCAGTGTCCACGTGTGGGAGGTCTTGGGGCATTTTAGGAGGATCCCGCCTTTTATATACCAAGAATAACAACAAGTGGGAGCCAGGAACCAGGGAGGAGGAGGGGAGACTGCTGTGGACTTCGCTACCAAGAATTCTTTTAGTTGTTGTTCTTTTGTTTGTTTATTTGATATGGGGTCTCACTATGCAGCTCAGACTCATAGTGATCCTCATGTCTCAGCCTTCCCAGCACTGGGATTATAGGCATGTGCCACCAGTTTTGGGGCTGGAATGGCACTCTTGGATTCTGGGGCCCCAAACAGCATGTGGTACTGGGGATCTAATTCAGGTCCTTGCACTTGCCAGGCAGGCACTTAGACCACTGAGCTATCTCCCCAGTCCCCAAGAATTCTTTTGAGCTGAATTTAACACAGAAGCATCCATACCCTCCAAGGATGCTTCCATACCTAGCTTGGGCCTGAGGCACCCAGACCCCTGGGGAAGGTCTGCCTCTGCTCCTGGGGTTTTACTCATAGAAGTCCAGGGGCAGCGGAATGTCCAGGTGGGTCCTTGGGACCTGGGCTGGGCACTTCCTTCTGGTACCCAGGCCCTGCCCTAATCCCAGTCCTTTAGCCATACAGCTTCCTGCTAAAGGACACCTTGGTTGCTTTCTGTTTGGGAGGAAGAGAGTGTGATGGAAAGGCAATAGAAGTTCAAATTCTCACTCTCTCACTTCGGCCTCATAGCAGCTCTTGCCCTGTGTTTGCCTTGCCTTCCTCATCTGTTGAAGAGTACTGATAATCTCATCTCATAGGACTGTCGGAAAATTAAAGAAAATGACAGGCATGCTTGCCCATGGTTAGGGACTCGGGATCTTTCTATATTTCCCCAGTCTTTTCCACTGCTCCTGTCCACTGTTCTAAGACCCTGGGCTTTGGCCTTGGGTATGGAATACTGTGGAGACGAGTCTGCCCTGTTTCAGCTCCCCTGCCTCCTTTTCCTCCTCTCTCCCTCCCTCTCTCATCAAAAGACTTTAATAAATGCATCTCAGCATGTGGCACTGCCTGGGGCTTTATAAGAATGAATTGCTTATCCCAGCCTTTACTTCCTAGAAATGACAATCTCCAGTCAAAACACATTTATTAAGCACTGTGTAGAGAACTCAGCGCTAGGCACAGTGGTGTCAGCTTGGGTCCTCCTATCTCCTTCCAGGATGCCAGAAGTTTCTGCTTTTTTAAAAAAAATTGCAAGGTCCCAGGACTATCTTCTGTTTCTAGCAGAATTTTTGGCTTCAGTGCCCTTTACTGTCTTTCTGCTTCTGCACATGAGGGCCTTTTTCACCTAGAATGTTCTCTGGTGCCCTGCTTATCTGGTCCCACATCCAGTGGGTGATGAGTACTTCAGGCTGGTGATGTCTTCTGAGAACACCCAGCACACACTGGGCACAATTCTGTGACTTTTATCACATTGGTTTCAATTATGTCTATCCTACAACATGCTTTCCCTCTAGTAAAGAGGCCAGAGGATGGACTCTTAGAGGCAAATGGGCCTGGGGTCGTCTCATTTGTCCAGCCTGTAGGACACACCATGCCTCATCTCTCCCGAGCAGAGGAAAATGCTCGTACTGTTTATTCCAATGTCTGCCTCTCCATAGCCTTTGATACACAATAAACACTTGTTTTATTGGACATCCTCAGTGGCCTCCATCACCCCTGGCATGTTTGCAAGGAAGCTGTCTGTGGAGCTAGCTATCTGGGATGCTCAGTAAGAGGGCCTCCCCTGCCTCTTCATTCTGCTGTTCTGTGAAGCATCTCTTCCTTCTCTCCTGCCCAGCCTCCTTCCCAGCCTCAGGATATGGGATCTCCAGATGCAAGCAGGGTAGTCAGGGAAGAAACACTCCCTATGTATTGTTCTTGGACTTTTGCCAAGGATATTGCCTTTGCCCAAAGCCTCTCTTGTCTATTTGGATGGCCAAATCCTTTCCATCTTCCCTATCTCCCAGGCCACCTCATCCACAAACCTTAGACCTCTCAAGTAGAAGCAGTTTATTCCTCCTGCTGGCCTGAACTCCCCTACACTGACTAGTGTTACCTGTGTCCCAAGTAGCTTAGTGTCCATCCTTTCCTAATGAGTTGGGTCAGTCCTGGGTCCATGGCTGATGCTTCTATAGCCCTTGTTCCAACCGGCCTGGTGCCTGATATATTCTGAATGAAAATACATGCTCTCCAAATGCAAGAATAACATCAACACTAGTGCTAGCTTATTTGTGAAAGAGGTATCTTCTCTCATCCTTGACTTTAAGTTTTCTGCCCCAAATTTCTAATAGACCTAGATACACATTTGTTGCCAGTTGCTGGAAACTCAATGCTATGGCAAGCAAAAACAAAACAGGTGTTAAATTCTGCTTGGTGTACTGAATGGGCTGGAATTACTTCTGTGTAGCAGAACTGTCAGGTCCCGGACACTGATACTGTATATGTGAGGTCTCCAAAACTCAGTGAGTAAGATGAACCATTGGAATAAGGGAAGAAAACAGTTCAACTTTGCTTGTATTTTAAACAATATCATCTTGTCTAGACTTTTGTTTTTGAATGTGCTCTGGAAGTCATATTGGTAGTGTGTCTCATATGTTGTATACATGTGTTGTGCTTATATGTATATGCCTTGAAGGTGTTGTGATTTTTTTTGATAGAGTTATGAACTTATCTTGGGGACTCAGCACACTGCACTGTCATCTGGGAGGTGAGACCACTGCATATTTATTAATGTCCAGGAACAAATTCCTCCTATTGTGGCCTCACCTTATGCCTAAATCTTTATAACCTGAGCCTTACACCAAATGACGAATTTCTTATGGAAAGCAACATGCAGATTCTGTCCTTCTGTGAATCTCCAACACCTGGCACGTCTCTAGCACTTACAGAAAAGTGTGCTGGAATGACCGTTGGAGATGGCTGGGGGTATAGTTTTGTGGTAGAGCCCTGTGTTTCAGTTCTTGAAAAACAAAATAAAAATCTATGGGTGGAGCCAGGGAGATGGCTCAGTGGAATAAGCGCTTTGCTGGCAAGTGCAAGGGCCTGAGTTCAATCCCTGGTTCCACCAAAAAATAAAAAAGGTCTATGGGAAATCTTTCCAAGATTTCTGATTTTATTTTGGTTTTATCTTCCACTGTTGAATTCTAAATAGGATACTGGGTAAACTGAATGGGAAATCATCATGCAATGAGTAAACTAGTACAGTACATGGCCAGATTCCAGCTAGGTCCTTGGAGCATAGAACTGAAGTGCCTGATCTAAACTTCTTTACATTCCTTAAAAGAAAAAAGGAAACTTCCTAATATAAAAATTCAAATTCCAAGAAATAAACAATATATCATGAACTCTAAACTCACATTACTGAGTTAGCAACTTTTGATCCTCACTATTCAACTGGGTCATTGAAAGAAAATAGCAATTGCAGGCCTCCTATCATCTCCTCTGCAAATGCTGCAGTACTCACAGCCTTTGGGAAAGAGCCAGCCTTCTGAAGGTACAGCTGGGCTGTAGGAACCACACTGGACTCCCCTGGGCACAGCCCAGGCACAGAACAAGCAAGGAGGCTACCTGGAGAAAGGCTAGAGGGGCAGGAATGATTTGGGTATTGATGATGCTTAGACTAGGTTTCTAAGGCTTAACTTTTTAGGTTCCTGTGTTGAAATTTCAGAACCAGAGAGGATCTATCAGATAAGGAGAGAACATGAGAGGGAGACTGGCCCTAGAGAATGCTGGGAGCATGCCAAGATGAGAAAACAGAGGCCCAGAAAGCAAAGCGAGGGCCTCTTGCCAGCAGCTGCACCCCAGAGATCCAAGGCAGAGGAGTCAGGCTGGGACCTCACAGCACGTGCAGGACCCCTGGCCGCGCCAGGCTGTGCCTGCTCTTTCACACACCCAGATTTCTTTGGCCAGGAATAGCACATACTGAACCCTGTTAGCCTGTGGGCTGTGGGCTGTGGGCGGCTCCTGGGTCTTCCAGCAGCTTCCAGGAGGGGCCCAGCAGCCCACAGTCCCCGAATCATGGTCGGCAGCATGTGACTTCTTTCTTCCTGTACAAGTTGAGCACTTGCCACCCTGCTGTCTGTTTTTCCTTGCTAAGGTTCAGTTCTAATTATGTTGATTTTCTTCATCCCACCCCCTCCTGGAAGCTTATTAGGTTGAATATTTTTATTTATTATCATTTCGCCCAACTCCTGCCAGCATTTCCAATTACTCTCCCCGCTTCCTTGTAATTGTCTTTCTGTAATGGCTCTGAAACAATTGCGCTAAATGAGGTGTCTCCTGCAAGATGAGAGTCTCACTTCATTAAAGGCTAATGTATTCTCAGCTCCAGCTCTGTGGGGCTAGCTTGGAAGGAAGACATTTAAACAGCTTCTTTTATTTTATAGGGAGCAACTTTTCAGCAGCGAAGATGTCTGTGGGTTATATGTGTATGTGTGTGTGAGTGTTGCCTGGATTTTAATTTAAAGAAAGTTTATGAAATAGTCCTCTTACTGACAAGATTCTGTTCTCAGGTAGCTGGGATTTATGTAAATGGGGCATAAGGGAGCAGAGTGGAAAGGGAACCTCCCTGCACATGTCCCTTCTGCCTTACTGTTAGTTCCTGTCCCCCTTCTTCCTTTGGTCCATCTGTATCTGCTGGGTTAGGTCCCAAGCCTCTTCGTGCTTCTGCTCTGTTTCTAGCTCCTGCAGGATGAGCTGATTCTACTCTAGGACACCCCCCTGTTATGCATTGTTTTGTATGAATTGAATCTTTTTTTGTTTATGTGTCCTGATTCATGCATTCGTTGCTTCATTTTTGTCACTTTTTCATCTGTCCTTTTGTCATTCATTGAGCACACGCTTCTTGCCCACTGTGTGAATTCAGGCACTGTTCGGGCTGGGGAAATGCCCTTTTGGAGAAATAGAGACAGCTGATTGGGAAGCAGGCACCTCTGCCACAATGCGTTAGGTGCTGTAATCAGGCACAGGCAGGCACTCTTCAAGCAGCCAGGAGGGTACCTCAGAAAATCTCCTGGGATCCGGGAATGCTCCACCAGGCAGAGTGGTCCAGGCTGATACCTGGAGGATGTGCATTTAGCCAAGTGGTGAAGGTGTAGGTGGAAGAACTCCAGCAACACGGACTCTGCGAATCAATCCTGGTTGCCAGAGATAGCGTGGCAGGTGTGTGAGGGAATGCAGAATTGTCCATCTGGCATGTGATTGTGTGGGACAGTGGCTGTGACAAGGGGTGGGGCTGTAGATCAGGGAATCCAGAGGGACCACATCCCCAAGGGACCAGTGGTAGGCTATTCAAGAGTTCTCAGCTGGGTGTTGATGTGGCCAGATCTGTGTTTGAAAGGATTATTTCTGCTTCAATGTGTACAGTGGGTTGGAAGATTTTTTTTTTTAGAAGAGACTAGGAAGAACTTATAGGCAGCTGTTACAAGAGAGAATGAGGACCTGCCTGAAGTTATGGTGGCAGAGACAGGGAGAATTGTATACATTTATGTGGTATCTAGATGGAGAGATGACAGGCTTAGGTGGTGGGAGGGAGAGGGGTCATGGAGGGCCAGAGCTGAGGTTTCTGGCTTGGGCAACTGGATGAAGGTGGGAGAGAGTCCTGGAGTCAGACAAGCTGTGGATCAATAAGAGGCCCTGCAGCCCCTGTAGGTTGTGGGGCTCCCACATACAAATCCCAGAAGATGCTGCCATCTTACCTTGGTCACTGTCACCACTGAGGACTAAGAACTCAGAGCACCTCCCCCAGCAGGGAACGTACATTGCACAAGTGCTTCAGTTCACTTCTTTGAGGGCCACTGAAGAGTTCTTAAAGTCAGTTTGATGGGCTAAGTTCTGAGTCGAGCAAGGGCTCCTGTCGGCTCTAACTTCCATCCTTGTACCACGAGAGCTTAGGCAGCTCTTGTGCCAACGGCTGCCTCTTCTAGCAGAGATTTGCGTTCACAGTTAGGAAAGAGTAGGAAGGCCCGTCATGATATGTTTGGGTTGGAAATGTAGAATTTAAGTACAACCAGAAGGGTCTTTATGCCTCCAGGGCATTTTCCTTAAAGTCCTTGAAAGCTTGCCAATGACAGCGCTATAATAGCACTAAGAATTGCAGAAGTACTTTCTTGCATCTATCAAGGCCATGGTTTCCCATACATTTTCCACACATTTACCTATCCATATCTCATTTAGCTTTCATATCAGTCCTATCACGTAGATATAATTACTACTATCATTATGATAACAAGGGAGAAACTGAGGCACAAAGAGACACAAATAGGCCAGCTGGACACCAGCCTGCAATTTCCTTCTCAGAATAAAGGGAAGAGGGAGTTTGGACAGAGCCAGCTGGAGTGCATGCAAAGCCCAGGAGAGGGGCTCAGCCCTGTTCCCTCCTTGATGATTCCCTTGCTATTCTGATGGCCCTGGTCCTTGGGGTGCTGTGTAAATGCACTCCCCTGGCACAACTAGTGTTGTTACCTTCCTCTGCTTCCCAGTGTGCGTGCATTGCTCAGTTAGAGCCCTGTCACTTTGCAGTTATTTCTTTGCGTGTCTGTCACCTCAGATCTACTTTGGGTTTTCCTAAAGAAAGGATCTTGGCTTCCTTGTCTTCGTATCCCAGGCACCCAGCCCAGCAGCTGGCCCAAGTATGTTTTCTAGGGATAAATAAGTACTATCAGGCAGGCATGACTTGGGGGGGGGGGGATTCTGTGGCCACAATAAGAGATCCCAGGTCCTCTTAGCATCACCAAAGGAGCAAGCTGCCTAGACAGACTCCACATTGGACTCCAGCTCCTGGGGACCTGCCTGATAATAAGGGGCCGCTGCCAGGCACCAACTGCCTGAATGTAAGGGGCGAGTGAATGCTCCTCCCTGGGGCTGAGGACAGAAGAAGCGGGCCTGGCTGGCTGCTTAGTCTGATGAGGTGCTTATGTAACACTAGGCTCCCTCCAGCTCCCAGGGACTGAAGAGCGCACACACCAGGAAAATAAACGAACGGAGATGCACCCCACTTGTGCCATTAGACAACTGGAGTGAAGAGGCGGGTACAGCTGGCATCTTCAGCCAAAATTTAGCACCAGGGCAATTTCCAAACAGCTTTTTACCAAGAAAATGTTTCTTTAAATATCCAAGTGTAAAATGTTGCCCCTAGTTTTTCCACCGCCCCAAATCTTGACTCATGTTCTTGACTGCCACATGCTTCCAAAGCCTCTGGGGTGCTGGAGGACCCCCCCTCAACGGTCCTGGAGTTACCTCTGCTGCAGCTCCCTCCACAGACTGTGGTCACAGTCTCAAGACAGACAGTGAGGGGAGAAAAACAGGAAGTACAGTTGGGCTGTACATCTGCAGTCTCAACCAACTGAGGGTGGAAAGTATTTCGAAAGAAAAAAACTGAGCTCATACTGAACATGTCAGATTTTTTTCTCTTGCAACTGTTTCCTAAACAATATAGTATAACAACTGCTTATATACATTTATGTTGTAGTAAGTCTCATTGACAATGAATAGACAATTAAAAATATATAGGAGCCCTGGTATAGGTTCCACGCAAGGCTGGGCCATTGTATTTCTATAAGACACTTGAGCATCTATAAGTTTTCGTGCCCCTGAGGAATCCTGAAACCATTCTCCCAGGGATGCCAATGAATAGACAACTGTATTGTCCTAACACCGAGAGCCAAAGGTCTAAGTTCTGAAGCCTGATCATCAAGCAGCTGTGTGTCTTCAAACAAGTAGCCTTCCCTTTCTGAGCCCTAGTTACCACACCTGTAAAATGAATATAGAAGTTAATTCTACTATGAGTAGCTTGCAGGTTTTGGAATTTCTGTATGTTGCACAGAGTAGGGGGCCTTGATTACTTTGGAATGAAGCCTGTCATCCAGGTTGGGCCCCAGTTGAAAGGAAAAGCTGCACCTGCTGATCCGGTGCCTGCTTTGATCTGTTCTCTTCCTCTTGCTCCAGAGCGTAGCCCTTGCTGCTTGCTTTCTGTAGCACTTAGCACAACATCAGGTAAATGCTAGATCTGAGGACCCACGGAGTTGTAGGATACCACAGACAGGTTTCCCTGAGCTGAAGGGGAATGAAAGACTGCCTTCCCCAGAACTACAGGTAGTTTAATGTAAGATGTCTTGGACACCTGGAGTGAAGCTACACAGACTGTAACTGCATTGGGCTGGTCTGGGTTTCATCTTCAGTGCTGCAAAAGCAAGCAAGACATCACTTTGTTCATTTCATTAACATTTATTAAAGACCTACCATCCACACAGCTAAGTACTGTAGATGTATTAATGAGCAATACATAGTCCTAACCTCTCAGAGTTTGTATACCAGTTTAGTGTCCACTTGCCTCCATTGTGTAGATGGAAAAATAAGGCCACAAAGAAGGGAAAGCAATAGAGTAGCCAGTTAGTAAACTTAGCAGGATCAAAAACCTACACCACGAAGATGGAATGAGCTAATCCACACCCAGCTCTCAGAGCCACACCTGGTGCCACTACCATGGGCACTAGGCAGAGGCAGACGCGTGTCTCTTACCTTCCACACTCCAGGAGGTATCCTTGATCTCACATGAACCCTCACTGGGCCTGATCCCAGCTTCGCTCATAACTTGAAGTCGAATTTGGCACGAGCCCAACCCCACTCCAGAATGGGGTTGACAATGGGAGGACAGCAGTCACAGTGCTCTCAGGCATTGGCCCTGGCTCTATGGAAGAAGCATGCGCATTTTATTTTTTCATTCAACCAACGCTCATGGAAAGGTGGCTACACGTTCATTCTGGGCGTGGGTCGTAGAAAATGGCCCCAGCCTTCAGAGAACCTATATTTTAGTGACGTGGGTGTGTGGGGCGGTGTCAGCCAATCAGTAATGAAAATATACCAGATGTCTTTAGATATAAGGAGATGAGAGCTGGAGAGTAAGTAGGTTTGGGGATGGCAAGTGGAAAGGAAACAGGACATGTTGACTTCTGGAAGCTGCCCTTCCAAATGAGGCAAGGAGGGGCCGGGCAGATGGCTCAGTGGAATAAGTACTTGCCTGGCAAGTGCAAGGACCCGAGTTCAATCCCCAGTTCCACCGAAAAAAAAGAAAAAGAAAGTACCAAATGAGTCAGAGTTTTGGTGGGCTTCTGCTCAGCACTAATGGTCCAGGGTCTCTAAATCTCAGTATTGGGCTGGCAAGATAGCTCAGCGGTCTAAAGCGCCTCTCAGGGAACGCGGTTCGAGCCCCAGCACCACATGCCATGCCAGCCCCTCCCCCCAGGGCTGCCTGAGCTGATCCCCCCACCCCCACAAAAAAAGAATCCGTGATGTGTAGCGAGACACTGTAATAAATAAATGAATTTAAAAAAAATCTCAGTATTCAAGCAAATGTTAGCAGTGCTTACTGTCCTTGCTCTACCCAGCCCCTGCCCACAACTAGGATTGATGCATCTCAGCGCCATCTCTTTTTTTTTTGTCTTTTTGAGACAGGGTCTCACTATGCAGTTCAGGTTGGCCTTAAGCTCACTTTGTAGCTCAGGCTGGTCTCGAACTCACAACAATCCTCCTGCCTCAGCCTCCCAAGTGCTGGGATTACAGGCGTGCGCCACCATGCCCGGCTGAGCGCCATCTCAATTCTCACCAGTATTCCCTTGGAGGACTCAGTGACCTCCCTCCACTAAAACCTGGGATCAGGGACAACGAAGAGGACAAAGTTAAGGACTATTCCCCTGATGCTCCTTGGCCTGGACTTTTGAGCTTCCAGCCCTGAGTAATTCAGTCCAGGGCTGAGGGAGTGGCAGGACAGTTCAACAGCAGGCCCATCTATGTGCAGGGAAAGCCTTTACTCCCTTCACAGGGCTGGTACTGTATCTGCCCCCACCCCTTCTGCAGCAATTGGGGCCCCTGTGTAATGGGTTGTTTCCTCCTGAAATCAAAGATTCTTTGAACCTGTGTGACTCTGTCAGCCCCCATCAACAGGTGACCCCCTGAGTGGATAGCACCAGGATGGGCACGCTAGGGTCCCATTCATCACAAGGGGGTGATGTCTTCTAGATCACCTCAAAATTCAAGAGCATCTGGACTTGATTTTGATTGTACTTCAAGGCCCAAATAAATAACCAGAGGCCTGTTTAAGGAACGGACCAAACAGAGATAGGAAGGCGCAGATCTGAGGACACTTGGCTGTAGAGACCACATAATCTACTATTTTTAGTTCTCAAATGTATGGGAATGGCTGGGACCCCAAGAGGTCATCTTGTTCACCTAATGTCTCCAGGCAGGCTCATACTTAACCAGTCAGAGAGCCAACCATGAAAGGCCCTCACCTCCTAAGAATATGAATTCACAAGAGTAAAGGGCATTCTTAGAGAGGAAAGAAATCGATGCGTGGCTGCGTTGTAGGGGCTGGGTTTCAGGACGTGGCACCCACTGAGTCTCTTTCTTCAGAAGTCTGTCAGAAGCATCCTTAGCAGAGACCTGGGAGTCAGAATCAAGGTCACATCCTCCTCTGCATCTCTT
Source organism: Ctenomys sociabilis (assembly GCA_004027165.1). NCBI lineage: Eukaryota > Metazoa > Chordata > Mammalia > Rodentia > Ctenomyidae > Ctenomys > Ctenomys sociabilis. The sequence continues at coordinate 89,884 of PVKA01002171.1, forward strand.
GTCCACTGCACCAAACGAAACAGGGATGAACAGGGATGGTCCCAATCAAGTGGCGCTCACGTGTGTACGTTCTGAGTGGAGAAAGAAGTACTGAAATCCAATCCAGGAAGCGCTCTGCTGCCTAAGCAGTGCTGAGGCTGATGGACCCAGCTCTGAGGACTGCTGCTTAGCTGAGGTACCCCGATCACGTCTTCACCCTTGGGCCCCACCCCTCAGAGCTCCCCTTTTGCTCACCAACCCCCTAACTTGGTACCCTCGAGAAGTGGTTTAGTCCCAGCAAGTTGCCCATTTTCTGATTTCTCAGCCAACCAATCCTGCTGTCTTCCTCTGGCTCAGCTGCTGTTGTGGTTGCAGATTTCTTCGTAATGATCTTCCTCCAGGAGCAAGGGAGAGACCTGCTGCTGCTACTGCTGCTGCCGCTGCTGCTGCTGCTCCTCTGACTGCCAACATCAAAGCTTTCCATGTGGCTTTGGTGGAATGCTAAGAATTGGGAGATAATTAAGTTGCATTTCTGTGCATTGTTTACTGTTGCTCTCAACCAATCGCTATTCCAGAGGGGCTAATCTGTGTAGGTTTTTTTCTTTTCTTTGCAGTGCCTGTTTGTACCACATTCTTCATTATGCTTCAGTTACAATTTTAATTTTACTATTATTAAATCTTCCCCAAAGCTGTATTATTCTGTGCCTCTGAGCTGGAATTCCTGATCTGGGGACTGTTTGCACCTGGGCCTATTCACAAACGATTGCTCTTGTTTACAAAGAACATGCCTTACAACTTAGCACTGGAGGAATCCCGAGTCCCTTCTCTCCTCCCTGCTCCAGGCTCACCTGGCTATGGGAGTTGGCAGGGAGAAGCAGGGAGCAAAAGCATATGATATTTGTTGAGATGCTACTGTTGAAAGAGCATCTTCCAGTGGCAAACCATGGGATGGCAGTTGAGTCCATGGTCTTCGTAGTTAACTGGGTCTTAGAGCACAGGTGTTGGAATCAGAAGGATCTGTTTGAAGCCCGTCTTCTTCACTTAATAGGCTTTTGATACAGGGCAGTTATGTAACTTCTCTCAGCCTCAGTTTTCTTGATGCAAAAATGAAGATGATGATGGGATGTTATCATCCCATGGGTGAGAATAATAGAAGGCAACAACTTAGAATGGTGCCTGCCACATGGTAGAGACTTAGTCAAAAAGGGTGCATTAGTCTGTTTTCTGTTGCTATAACAAAATTCCTAAGGCTGAGCATGTTATAAAACAAAGAGCTTTATATAGCTCACATTTTCTGAGATTCACACGCATAGTACTGACACCTACTTGGCTCTGGGGAAGGCCTCATGGAAGATGACATTACAATGGTAGGACAGGAAGCAAGAGGGATCCAGGTGCTAGGCTTGCTTTTTGCTTTATATGTAAATTTAATGTGCTTTGTAGAGAGCAATGACCTAACCTTCAGCTAGGCCCCACCTCTTCAAGGAGCTGTAGTTTCCCAACATCACCACACTGGAGTCCGCGCTCCCAGCACATGAATCCTTGGGGGGCCCAACTCAAAACCCTAGCAGTAGGGAAGGTGCTATCGCTAGTGCCATCCGATCATCCTTCCCTCCCACTTTGCTTCCTCTGCTGCCCATCTGGCATTTGCTTGCTCTCTCGGCTTTGCATGGCGGCTCTGGAGCCAGTGCTACCTCGAGTCTCATCAGTAAGCCAGTGGAGTGGAGCAGAAGGAACTTTCCATATGCTCCTGATGGCTGTTAATGGTTGGAATTAGTTACCTGCCTTCCCAAGAAGGACAAAGTGGCAGATTCCAGAGCCTGCAGAACGAACCCAGCCTTGTCCCAACCAAAGATGGCTGATCCTGGGAGTTTTCACAGGTAGAGCCAGCAAAACCAGTGAAGCCAGCCCTGCATCTCTGCAGCCACAATTTCCTCCTGGACTTCCTTCAGCTTCTTTCTCTCAGTGTCACCCTGTCCCCCCATGCTGCCATGCACACACTAAAACCATAACTTTTTTTTCCCCCTTTCCCATTATCTCTAACCCATATACTCTAGGAAGTTTAATTTGTTCTCGGTAGTAATCACCATTAACTAGAAATTGTCTTTCTCTGTGTAAACACGTCATTAGTGAAGCTGGTTTTCTGCAGGGTCCAGATTTCATTTTTATTAAAATGAAACACTTTCAGGCGTCTCACTGTGTCCAAGGAAAGAGAGTATAATTTTAACCCATTGGGTTGGCCACAGATAATTGGGCTGGCATTTGATTGGACGATTAGGGAAATATCTTCTTTGCATGCAGTATAATTTGCATTTTTTTCCCACTTATATGAAGCTAAGTCATGCTTTCGTACACAGGCAGTTTTAATGAGCATTATAAATCCTAATGAATATATTTTCATGTTCATTTTATTGGCTTGTTTTTATTACTAGAGGTCTGAAAAACAGGGCCAGTAAGGGAGCTGCTGAGAGAATGGCTTGGGGAGAGAGCACCGTGGCAGGCTCTTACCCCTCCCCTCTGGCACCAGGTTGCCAGGGATGGGAGGATAGGTCAGAAGGGGTCATTCAGGTCCTCTTTAAATAAGCCAGAAGTTGCTTGGGATCCTAGGGGATGCAGCGAGCAGGAGGAAGGGCCTTGGCGCCAGTGGATCTCCCGCAGTGTCCTTGGCCTCTGCTGCAACAGCAGCGTCAACAGCAGGAGCCCGAAAGACAGCAAAGCATGCTTCGTGGTGGTCCGCAGTGGAAGAGGAAGGGACGTATTTCAGCACAGTGTCAGGCAGAGTAGGTTCTCTGCACAGACTGATCAAACAGACCGGGATTGAGTCCTGATGCACGAGGAGCTGTCACATACAGAGTACCATGTTTAGGCTCAACACTGAAAAGCAGTTCACCAGGACACAGCAGTTTTCTCCTATGTGGTTTGGGAGGTTTGTTGATGTCTTAGCATGTCATTACAAGTGTCAGTTATAGATCTCACAGTTCTGCTAATTTCTAAAATTAGAGGATACTTTTCTTCATTCATTAAATATTCTGGGGCACCTATAATGTTGTAGGTGCCAAATATATATAGGAACACTTGTGAGTTGGCCCAGAGGCGCACACCTGTAAACCCAGCACTTGGGAAGCTAAAAACAGGAGGGTCACTACAAGTCTGGTCTGTGTAGTGAGACCCAGTAGATCCTGTACTAAATACATAATAATAATAATAATAATAAATGGCCAACAAAATAACCCTTTTGCTTTTGATTTGTAGCTCTTTTTCCATGAGGACAATTTTTATTCTTTAAACATATTCATTTTGGATACGCCATAGCTAGATTAAGAAAAAAATAAGGGTTTGAAAAGCAAAGTATCCCTTTTATTATAATTTCATTTTACATAACCTTTTCAACTTTTTAAGGTAATTACCCATCTCTCCTATCAAAGGAGAGAGGTCCCACATACTACAAAAGGCAAAGAAAGGCTTTTAGGAAATAAAATATTTTAAATTGATCCATTACAATTTTTCCATTTTCTTGGGTACACTGGAAAGTGGGAAAAAGGAGAAGGAAAAAATGGTACCTTAAACAGTGAGTCTGTAATGACCTTGCTTGGGTTCATAGTATATTTCTGTATGGTTTCTCCTGCAGCCAGGTACAAAGGAGGCCCAAGTGGGCTACGCTCTGTGCGGAAGCCCAAGCCACTCTCCGTCTTCTCTTTTACTCCCAGAACTCCCGCCAGCATCCACCTGATGCCTCTGAAACATAACCCTGCACAACCACACAGGGGACGAGACATCTAGAAATGTTTGACCATTGTATCCCAAGCTCCTTAGCAGAATTTACGTATTTCTAAATCAAGATGAAGAATGTGAAGGGAATTATTAAAAAGTGGTACTGGCCACCAGCTACATGTACGTGGGAAAAAATGCAAATTATACTGCATGCAAAGAAAGTATTTCCCTAGTCGTCCAATTGAAAGCCAGCCCAGTTATCTGTGGTCAACCCAATGGGTTAACAAACTTCGACTAAGAGTAGGAAATAGACTTTCAAGATTAAAATAACTCCTGGAAAGGACAATGAAATCAACAATAGCATGATGAGCAGGAAGGACTCTTATACTGACTCTTGACTATGTTAGGACTTTCTAGAAAGGAAAAATATAAAGTCCATACAAAAAATTTACTGCATACATCCAAAATAATGTACTGTCAGCAAATGGCAGCTGTGAAAAGGTTAAAAAAGTATTTTTGGGTGCATGCGTGTGTGTGTGTGTGTGTGTGTGCAGAACAGGGACTGAACTTGGGACCTTGTGCTTGTCAGGCAGGCACTTAAGCTGCTGAGCTATGTCTCCAACCTAAATAGGAAATTTCTAATTATTAGAGGTAACTAAGTGCTTTCCACCAAGAGGAGAGTGTGGCGATAGGAGGGAGAATAGATTCTCATTTATCCCAGAAAGGAAAGATTTTATTATTTTTTAATGCTGTTTGCTTTTAACATTGCTGGCTAAAATATCTGATGATGTGAAATTCAGGGACAGTCTGAGTGTAACAAAGGCAAAAGCCTTTGTAATAAAGGCAAAGCCTGTACATCAAGAGCTTGGTCTCTTTCCTTGGGCTCCACAATCTATGTCACAACACCCCCCCACCCCCCACCCCTGCCTAGGCACAGTAACACTCAGGCACCTGAACAGAGCAGGCCTAGTGTCCCTGCTCCTGCACACAGCCTGGACCTGTGCGACTGGATTTTGCTTGCAGCTCTGAATGCTGGGGTGCCCACAGGCTTTGCTCAGGGGAGCCCGGCCGGGGGCGCTCTGCCTCAGTCCATCCCCTACTGATCCCCAGCTCCTCAGCATACAGCCTGGTCCCTACCCACTGTCTGCCCAGTCCCACCTCTCCCATCAAACTCCCTCTCTTTTTTTAACCTAATTTTTTGGGTACCCAGAATCTAACTCATAACCTTTCACTTGTCAGGCAATCTTTTCAACATGACATAGAGGGATCCCTTCCCCTATAAGTCATGGAGGCTCTTGTTGCATCCTCTTGCCTTCTGCCTCCCTTCAGTGCACAAACACGGCTGAACACATCTTGCTGTGGACTTCAGGACAACTTCATGTCTTCCTGTTGTAGAAGAAATGTCTGCACATGTGCTAGAGTCTCTGAGGACAGCGAAAGTGAACTGAGAGGCTTTGTATATAGGGGATGGGAGCTGGCCCCCAGAGGGAGCCTTGGTTCAGTCAGCCTTGAGTCATTTTCACTGTTGTGAGCTCAGGTATGCACGCAGGCCACACACTGAGGCCACATTCTCCTCCCTCCCCCAAGGGAATCAGAATCATCAGCTGTGGTGCAGGATGGCACAGGATGTGGTTAGGGTTTAAATGCGGTGGCGATTATGGAAGGGGCTAGAAACTGTAAATGTTGGTCATCTGGTGCAATGCATCCAAGACCCAGAGTGACAGGGCCCTGGTCTTGGTCCAGTTCTCATCTTGGCTCATTTGCTGACCTTCTTACGGAGGGCACTGTGTTGCTTGCTGGCAGGATGGGATGTTGCCACTTCCTGGAGTTGGACATTCATGGATCTGTTTTAGTGAGGAGAAGGCCAAAGAAGGGAAGCTCTGCCTAGTTTGCCCTTGGGATGGTCTCACAGATCTATCACTTTGCTTAAAGACCATCACCTCCCACTGGGCACTCAACTTGGTCTTAAGGAGTGAGCAGAGCATCTCTTCTCTGGGGCACTACAGTGCCTGACTGCTGTCCCACCTAGCTCAGAGTACTTAGCTTCTGAGTCCAGTATTCCTTCATGACTGCAAACTACTTCCGGTCAGTGGGGCGTGTCCAAGTCTTCTTCGCATGTCCCCTTACCACCACCAGACTCACAGTGCCCAGAAATGGGGTTGGGTATCACTTGTTCAATGCATGCCTTTGATGCCCTCACCAGCCAGAGGTGGGGGCACCAGTAATCTTCTCAACTAGCTCATTTCCATCCCAAATGGAGACCAGGTGCCCACAGTGGACCTGATGATCCGGTTTAAAGGACAGAAGGGTGGCCAGACGAAGAGAGCATCAGCTCCAATGCTGTCCATGTTGGATCTGAGAAACACAATGCAAATAACTCACCTAGGATACTAAATCTTGATTAAAAAGAAAGGAAGCCTCTATAAGTACAAAAGCACTCTTCCTGCCTCCTGCAGAGCCAGGTCACCAATTAGGGCATGTAGTAGTGTGGGCACATTCCTGAGCTGATCCTGGGGCCCCTGGAGCCCTGGAACAAAGCCTTCTTAAGGAGCACCACTTCCCACTGGCTCAGGAGAGATACACAGCAGCCCTCTTTGGGGCCACTAGAGAAAAGAATGAAAAAAGCATTAATTCATTCCAAGCAGCCAGAGGGTCCTCATCTGGAGGGAAGGCTGGCCACTTGCTCAGAGAGGCCTTTGATGTTGGACCCAGTTCTAGATGAGGAGGGGCGGGTGAGGGCTAGAGAGTGGGGAGGTGGAGAAGATCCTGGGGTCTTTCTGTGGCATCCTCCTCCTGAGGAGGGGGGGAGGCCCTTGTGATGACCCTGGGTTGGGGATAGGGGTCAGAGCAGGCCTAGGGTGCCACTGAGGCTGAGGGGAATGAAAGGAGGCTGTGTTCTGGTCCAGCTCAGGAGCATGGTTGACCGATAGGCCTCCCTGGAAGGGAAAGTTATCTCACCTCTCTGGCTGAGGAGATGTTTGTTTAGCGTCCCGACGCAGATTAACCAGGTCTGAGTCTGAAGCTGTGTTTTGCCCTGTGGTGACGAGGCAGGCTGGTCTTTGCATTAGGCTGCCGGCCAGCGAACTCCAGCACATGGACTGACAGAGCCCATTTCCCTGCCCCCACCCATCTCCTCTCCCTGCTGTGGCAGCCCACCGCGCTGGACCTTGCTAAGGAAGGGGGTCTTGGCTATTCCCCTCCTCTCATCGCGCCTCACCTCTTTTTCCTCTCGAACTCTCCCGCAAACTCGCACTTCCTCTTTTCTTTTCCTCCATGTCTGCGATCCACTTTCCGATGTTCCTTTTATTCATTCAGGATGCTCTCTTCCGTTGGGGGTGTCCGGAAGTGCTGCGAGTGGGCTGCAGTGGCTCGGTGGCCAGTGCTGTGCTACGGGAGGCCACCCATTCCTCCTCCTCCCTGGGCCTCAGTTTCCCCAGATATAAAATGGGAAGGACGTCTCATACTCTCTAGGATGAGCGGTGCTTCGTGAAGATTTCCTTTCCGGAAAGTCGAGGCCGCCCCGCCCCCAATCCCTCGTGCCCGGGCTGGGCGCGGCTCCCTTCCCGGGGCACCGAGAGGGTGAGGCACAGAGGGGGTGAGGCAAGGGGTGGGAGCGTGTGGAGCGGCTCTGCCTCGGGCCTACTTTAGGCAAACAGTGGGGACTGCTGGCGGCTGCTACAGCCCCCACTTAGGCTGTAACAGCTGCAGTCCAGCTGCTGGCATCCCTGCTGGGGGAGCGTGCTAAACCTCTCCGGGGTCAGCGCTGTGGTATGTCGGTTTCCATAGCAACCAGCCGACGGGCCACTTTCTCAGAACAATTCCCCTACTCAGCCGGGTTCTGGACTTAGCTCAGCCCAAGGGCATGTGGCTGAGGAGCAGCGCGGGAGGGGGAGTGGGCGCCGAGGGCTGGGCCGGCTGGGCTATCTCGGTCTTGTCTCGGCGGGAGAGCTGCGTCAGAAGACGAGGCTGCAGACTGTCTTCCGGGCAGGTTAGCCCTGGTCCGTGCTGTGTTCACACACACACCCCTCCGCAGACCGCCCAGCGCTGCCTGGGTGCCGGCCTTTGTCTGGATCCGGACAGCCACTGCTTGGCTGGGTTCAAAGCTGGGAGGAGAAAGTCCCAGAACGGAGTGTGAGGGTGAGAGGTAGAGGGCTTCCCTCGGCTTCCACTTCTGGCCTCTTCCAGGACGGAATGAAATGGGCCTCTGAATGACCCCACCCCTAGCGACCTCAGCAGAAGCTGCGGATGGGGTTCTAATTAGCTGTCTCCCCACTTTAGAGATGGGAAAGTGGAGGTTGGTGCCATCCTTCATAGCATTGGGAAAAGAGGTGGAGATTTATTCTAGGAGCTACAAAGGATTTGGGTCCATTTTCTGCATAAGGCAAATAGATGCCCAGTGGAAAATGGATGCCTAAGGACAGGGAGGAGGCGGATCACGACTTGTTCCTACTCTTGGGCACTCCCTGTCTGCCTCCGGGAAGCTGTGGCTGGTGTCACGTTTCATTCCCAGGTCCTGTGGAATGCAACTTTGGACACTGGCAAAGGCTTATTAGCAAAAGAGGAAACTGAAGTCAGGGCCGCGGTGGCCTCTGAACGTGTCTAATAACTGTAGAGGTGCATGCAGACTCAGCTTCCTAAGAAGCCACCTGGGTGGTCCCTCCCAGAACACGTTTTCTTGGGGGGCTCTGTCCAGCTGCTTTCATCTTCTATTTTCCGAAATGGCTCCTCGCTTTCAAGGGGCCTTCCTCTTCTTTTCCCACCCTGCTACCAAATTTACCGTCCTCACTCCCTCCAAATGGGGGGACAGATGTCTTTTCTTCTATGCACCACAGCTGCAGCCAGACACAATTTCGCTAAGTCCTGGAAACAGGTGTAGATTAATTCTCAGTCCCCTGGGACATACCCGGGCAGTGGGGAAGGCTCCAGAAGGTGGTCAGTTTTAGAAGCTTCTTGAATTGCCCTCCTTCCCTGGCCCCACCTGTGACATGGCAGGGCTGCTCAGACTCTGCAGCATCCTTTGGGGAGAAAAGCGGGGGGAGAGGGGGCAACAAAGCCACAAGATCTCAGGCACACTGTAGAGACGTGTGTACTTGAAAGGCTACATAGCTCATTATAGTCTCCAGCACTTGAAGAAGTACAGCACTAAAGAAAACTCAGTTTCACCTTTAGCTTACTCAGTAGAGGTAACTGTGGCATGCTTACTGCAAATCCTAAGAACAAACCCACCCTCGGCAAGCGCCAGCTTCTACAAAAGATTCCAGGGCCCTGGTCTGCCCTGTCCATGTTCCTCACAACCCCACTTCTCACCCCAACTATCTTTGTAAGTTTATGAATGACCCATAGCTTTTTTACTTCTAAAATGGGGCAAAGCCACAGAGCAAGAGAAGAAAGAGAACTCTGGCTGAGAAGTGTCTACTTGGAGAATCATGAATAGAGTGCTGAAGAGAAAACGTCTTCTCTTCTCCCCACCATATGCAGTCAGCAGAATAACCCCTTACACCCTCTAACCCTTAAATTTTCTAAAGGCCTTGTGCATCCATGGTCCTGTGACGAGATGGCTGCGGGATGGTGGCACAAGTGTCAGATGTGAGACACTCCAGTTCCATTAGTGCCTCAGTCTCTGTCCTCGGGTGTGTCACTTCACCCTCTGTCCTGTCATCTGCTCAGCTTTCTGAAGAGAAGAGTACTTCCTTTCCTCACAGGATTCTGGGCTGAATTGAATGATGAGATATATGTGACAGTGGCTGGTAGGCAAAAGGAGCTCCATGAGTGCCAGTGCATGCTGAAGAGAATCGAGCTCCCTGTGAGGTAGGATTGCTCCTTTTTCAGAAGACAGAAAGTTAAAGCCACTTGCTTAAAGTCAGTCACCTTGCTTTTCCTTTACTTCATTTCCAGGAAGATGCCTCTGAGGTAGGTATTTACTGCCTGCTAGCACTCAGCAAGTCTTACTTCCTTTACTTTTGAATCTTTCACTCTCCCCAAGCAAGTAAAACACTTGAGAAGAGAAGGCAGAAGATAGACTACTTTTATAGAGAGGTGGCGTAGGGTTGTGGAGGTGTGAAGGAGGCATTAGTTCTTTTAAAATAGATTTTTAAAAATAATAGTAGGAGTATGAATTTAAACGATCCCATTTTAGTTTGTAAAGAGCTCCTCTCCTAGCAAAGGAGAACATTTTCTCCCTGTAGTTGTCCACTTTCCATACTAGGGGAAAATACTGCAAGACCCCTAGTGAATGTCTGAAACCAGGCATACCCCCCAAGCCCTATATTTACTATTTTCTCCTGTACATAAATATCTAGCATGGCTTAATTTATAAAGTAGGCACATTAAGAAATTAATAGCAACAATAATAAAATGGAACAATTGTAACAATATACTGTAATGAAAGTGCCAATGTCACTACTCTTATACTTTGGAACTCATATTAAGTCCAATATGGATTATTTGAACATAAGCCCTATGATACTGCAGCGATGGATATGGAAACTAAGATAGCTACTAAGACTCTGAATGGGCAGGTAGCATATATAGCATGGATACCCTAGACAAAGGGACAATGAATGATCTGGGTAGGGTGAGGTGACAGCACAAAATTTGATGTGCAATTCAGAACAGAATGTAATCTAAAACTTCTGAATTGTTTATTTCTGGTATTTTCTATGTAATATTTTGAGACCAAGGCAGTCGGGTAACTGAAGCTGCAGACGGTGATGCTGTATGAGGATAAGGAGCCAGAGAGTACCTCATGGCATTGTCCGTGAGGCTGGGGCTTGGCCGGTGCACCCTGGGAGTGTGGCTACCCTCTCCTGATCACTGAGGCCCTGTCAAGCGCCTCTTACCTTGTGTGTCTGCTGCAGCACGCTAGTCACCATCGCGGATCTTCTTTCTCTACCCAGCAGAGTCAATCTACTGGACAGGCCTGGGCTTCAGGATGGAACACACCTTTTTCTTCCTACCTCTGACCTGGGTTTTAAAGGCAGTCTGTTGAGCACAAGGAAAGAACAGAGGGAAGTGAAGATAAGATTGAAGAATATCTGTCATGTGCTGTGCACTGTGCTGGGGTCTTGGGCATGATCCTCCTGCAAGCATCCTCTCTCCCTTTTGATTTTTTTTTTAAATAGGTGAGAGAGAGGCTGCTCAACACCCTGGGGAGTAAGGGGCTTTACCCCTGCAAGACATCAGCAGTGGGATTGTTCTCCCTGGGTGTGTTACCGTCATCAGCTGCAGCACAGGCCAGGACCAGCATCTTCATTTATCTGAATCACCTTTTCTTCTTCAGCCTTCTTTGTTTCCTGCATCATCTGAAGGTGTCACACCTAGTGATGCTGGGAAGGCCAAGTGGACTTGCGTGGTGAAGCTCGAGCAACTAGGCTGCTAGACTTTTCTCCCCGTGACTGTGCATGCTCTGACACCCTTGTGTCTGGCTCCTGTCCCTGTGTGGTACTCTTGTTGGGAGCAAACAGAGGGGTCACAAAGGATGTGCTTATCCTGATGGCCGGGCAGGCCAGGTATGATCATCAAAGCTGCTCCTTCTGCGCTCCTCCGGGGGTGCCCTCTGCGTGGCTGCACCCTCTCCCTGCCCGTCAGCAGGAGGCTGTTTGAATTGTGTGTGAGAAGGTGCTTCTTAGAGGGATTCTGCGGCACCAAGCTTGCATGATGCCTAGCTCAGCTCAGCACAGTGAGAGGGACAGCTTGACATAGCACCCTTCTGGGAGCAAAGGCAACAAACAACACCAAGCAGCTCCCAGCACCAGAATAGTAGCTCGGATTCCCACCATCACGAGATTGCCTCCCCAGTGCTCAGTTGGAGGGAGCCTCTTTCTCCTCTGGCTCTGGCTCTGCCCCTGGCTCGCTGCTAATTTATAGGCACTTAGTGGATAGCAGTACTCTGGAGGAAGAGTGCGCTGGGGGCAGGGAATTGCCTGTGATCAGGGGCCTGATTAGAACAAGGACCTAATCAGCACTATTTATTGAAGGTGTTTTGTGCAGGAATTTGCAGTAAGTGATTTAGGATGGGAGGTGCTGTGAGAGAGAGGAGTGAGAGGGGGCCACCGTGGTGGTGTCTGACAGCTTAGAGCTAAGGGGGTTGGAGAGATGTTAGATCTTGGAAACAACCTTGTGAACTGTCCTCACAGAAGGAGTCTGGCCTGAGGGCCACAGAGGATCTCAGAGGGAAGATAGGCGAAGGGACACAACAGGCACACTTGGCTGCCACGGGGGAGGTGGGGGGGGAAGCACACGCAGACCGGCCACTTAGATGTTAGGGACCAGGCTTGAGAACCATCTCTGAACCCAATTCTCCTTCTCCTCTTGTGCCTAGTGATTTTTGGGAATTCTATGCTGTTAGGAACTGCATTATGACAGTGAAAAGATTTCTAATTTGAAATAGGAAGAGCTCAGGTGAGTCACATCCCCTTCTGGGTTTTCTCATATGGAGGCCGGCAATAGTTCCTTGACCATTTTTCAGGATTCTAGAGTCCAGTGTGGCAGGAAATGTGGTTTACGAAGCAATGCAGATGTATGCTTTGTGGCTGTTACCTGGCAGTTTGCTGCTAAATGCTGGAGTGGAGACAGAGGCCAAAACTGAGAGCCGGGGTTAGTGTGGGAAGTCCATAAAGCTGAGTTGGTGGCTTTAGAATAAAAGTTCCAGGACTGCAGAAGGTCCTGGGGTGGTTGTTACATAAAGCTCTTGATTGGGAAAACATTGGCTCAGTGTGTATTCTGCATGCACCCATGAGCTCTGGACTTGACCCCAGTCCTTTTTTATTTATTTATTTATTTTCTCGAGTACTGGGGATTGAGCCCAGTGCTTCATACATCAGCCTTTTTTTTTTTTTTTTTTTTTTAAGAATTTTGAGATGGAATCTCACTAAGTTGCCCAGGCTGGACTTGAACTTGCAATCCTACTGTCTCAGCCTCCCAGAGGGCTTGAAGATACAGGCATGCACCACCATGACCAGCTTGGGCAAGCACTGTAAAGCCACAGTGCGGCTGTAGCGTCTCTGAGAATGCCATGGCCTTTTCTGGTTGAGCCGAAGAGGCTAGAGAGGCTAGGGAAGCTGTACGCCCAGCAGTCGTACTGATGCCAGAGACTTTGAGAGGAGAGCTGGGGAAAGCACCAGTTTCAGAAAGGGGCCACTGGGGTGGAGGGGGTAGCCCTCCATATTCTTGGGCCCTTTATGACGCAGATATTGCTAGAGGTGTTCCCTGGCCCAGTGACCGCCAAGTGCCCTATGGGAGAAGAAGGATGAAAGAGATAGGAATTCTCGTAAATTTTTAATCTGAAAAATAAAGAAAGTGTGAATTAGAATTAATGCAGGTATTAAATATTTAAACTTTCTGTACTCACTTTCATTTTGAACATATTCCTCCCTCAAAAGCTTCCATAACGCTTGTCAGATTTGTTATCGAGATGTCCCTGTCTCTCTGCCTCCCTCCCCTCTCAGCCCCAAAGTTAGAATGCAGGTATTCATCATCTTGATGGAAATTTTCGTTTTATTTCTCCTACAGGAACTGTCTGATCTCTCTCTCTCTTTATATTTATGCTTTCTCTATATGGCAGCATAAATAATTAATGCCATTATAAACACATCCTATGCAAAATATTTATTAGAAAAAATAACTCTTTAATTTGGCATGCCATTTAATTCCAATCATAGCACACAGGCTACAATTAATGCCAGGGCTGGGGAATCCAGTGTGACTGCTAATACTTAGAGAGGTGACACAGAGTCTTCCGCACTGAAGTCCCCTTGGGCCCTTGGCCACTTGCTATCTGTGTGCATTTGTTTGGTGGCAACAGATGGCATCTGCTGTCCATTGTGGAACAGGGAGTGAATCTGGAAATGAAATAGGGAAACTCACTTTACTCTTCAGTAGAATGGGGGTGGACTATTCTGTGTCCTCTGAAGTGCACTGGTTATCCTTCTTTCAGAGGGTAATGGGGACATCCAGATGTGGAGCCTTTGCTATGCCTTTGTGGAGGTGATGGTGGTGGTGGTCATCGTTGCTGGAGTTCTGATGAGTTCTCACAAAAGCCTGGCTTGGGCATAGTGGCAAGTAGGAGCCTCAGTGCTAGGCCTTGTGGATGTGTCTCTCAGCAAATACTTATTGAATGCTTTCCATGTGCTGTGTGTTTAGGTGAGGGCTGGAGACACAGCACTTGGAAGGGAAGATGGAGATAAGAATGCCCAGCTTCTGAATATTCTATAGTCACTTCTATTTGTCCCCTTTGCTCTGTTAAATAAACTTTCTGTCTAGCTTAAAGAACCTATCAGAACATCCCCACCCCCAGGTTTTAGGGACTCTAGGCTGCTTTCCAGTAACTTAGTGCTCCTGGATTTATGGATTCTCATGGGTTTAGCATGTCCTTGCAAATGAAACTGCAATTACCATTTCCCACTCTCTTCTGGGAAGGATCTTGAAAGTGCCGTGATGCATCAGCATTTTTCTCTCCTGTCCTCCAGGATAGTCCTCCCTCTTCAGTTAGGGGAGGAGCTCTTTGGGGAGACCCCTGATCCTGCCATGACATAACTTCAACACATGTCACATCTAGAGCTCAGACTTTCGAGTAAGGCCTTGGAGATTTCCATTCCAGCTTTAATATGGCATTTGTTAGCCTTTCTTTCCCTTGAAAATCTTATTACTGTCCCCGTGCCTGGCACTACTTAGTGCATGTATGTTCCCAAGCTAAAAATCTCCCATTCATTTGTGGGCTGGACTCTGGTTAGTTCTTTCATGGCATGGAGAATAATGATGGGGACAACTGATTCCCTGGGGAGGGGGACTATTTTTTTCAGTTAGCAAATTTGCCAGTCTGAAAGGCCAGTGTACCCTCCCTATTACTTAACTGAGGAGAAAATTAAAATACATGGCCCCTAGCTCCCAGCCTACCTTTCCAGAAAGGCATTCATACTTCCTGCATTTTGTGTCTCCCAGATAGGAGGGGGGGAAGGAGCATGAAAGTCGTGCCTGGCACCCTGCTCTCTCCCTCACACGTGCCAATCGATCCTCCTCGATCATGCTAATTCAGGAGACTGATGTCTGATCTGAGAGACTTCCAGGTGTACCAAGGGGCTCTTGTTTGACTGGCCCAATGAGGCTGAACGCTGGCTGCCTTGGGGATGACACCGAAGCTTCTTCAGGAAGAACCCCCGTAATTTGATTTCTGTGTCTTTCAAGGGGCTGATGAAGCTGTCTAGGGATTCAGAACAAGGGAGTCTGGAGAGCTGCTCAGCATTCTCTGCTCTCTGCAGGGACAGCCACAAGACTGGGTCTTACCTAGGATCCCGTGCGCATTCCGGACTCCTGGGACACAGCACCTGATGCCAACAACTTAAAGGAGAATTTTAATTTGGATCACAATTCAGAAGACTCAGTCCAAGGCAAAAATAGTGTAGCCACTCAGTTCATGGTGGCTGGGAAGCAGAGCACGGTGCTAGCACCAGG
The DNA here is from genome assembly GCA_004027165.1 of Ctenomys sociabilis. Lineage (NCBI taxonomy): Eukaryota > Metazoa > Chordata > Mammalia > Rodentia > Ctenomyidae > Ctenomys > Ctenomys sociabilis. The sequence continues at coordinate 105,022 of PVKA01002171.1, forward strand.
GAAGGAGCAAGGGACTGGTAACAGTGCCCATGGTCACACTCCGCAACCCACCCAGGCACACCCAGGAGCATGCTTTACTAATATGCTGGGCATTTCTTAATCCAACAAAGGTAACCTACCAGCATGAATTGCCCCAGTGAGGAAGGGTTGTAGGTTAGTCCTTCACCCTTCCCACAAGTGCAGCTTGGCCGTTTGCCTTTACTCTTAAAATCAAGTTCCCACTTGTACACTTTTTCCAGTCAGACACTCAGAGTCTCTCTGGACTTCTCCAAAGATGAATGTTGTCAGGATAGTGTTCCATGTTCTTCCTTCTCCTGTATTTGCTTCCCAGCCCTGTCCCCTGTTCAACCCAAAGAGTGTGTGGCTCAGCTCTCGTTCACAGTGCAGTCTTCAGTCATTCATTCAGCACCGACCACTGACCACGTAGACACTATACCTCAGCAGATGCTGCTGGATACTTGGGCTTAGAGGATACTCAGTCCCTGCCTTCTAGAGACTCTGCTTTAGTGCTTAATGTGCATCCTACTATAAAATCAAAGAGCTAAGGGAAAGGTAGCAATATGTTGACAACTTTTTAAAAGAAACAACAACAACAGAATCCCACAAGTCCTCTGTTAGCCTTGTTCCATCTTCTAGCTCAAAGCCTTTTCTTGGCTCTAATAAGCCCACAGTGGCCTGGACTGAAAGTGGAACCACAAGGGGGCCTGATCATCTGATGGAGAAGATGTTTGCACTCACTCCTCATGACAGATGCACCCCTGGGTCCCTTGGCTCAGTTAATAAAACTTGCTCTTGTTTTCCTAATGTCCAGTGCCTGGAGTGGCAGGGCCTTGGCCAATAAGTGCTACAGCGACGAACCAGAGAACACAAGGAGCCTAGAGCTACTCCGTGCCTTTTATTGAATTTGACAAATATCCAATAACCCAGGTCTCTTGCCTACTCTGCTAGAACATTTGATACAAATTGCATGGAGGCTTGGAGGGAAAAATATTTCAGAAGAAAGTGCTAGTAATGATGGTGCCTCCTGGCTTCCCAGAGCAGCAGAGTGTGAGAAGAGCTCTTGATGCTTTTCTGTCAGTCTTTCTTGAAGAGACTGATTCTGGATCCCTGGGTGATCAATGACTGATGTCCTTGGTCAGTGGTGATCCACTGACTGATGTCTGACCCTGGAAAAGTAAAGACAACTGTCATTCAGGAAGCATTTTACCAATTTCCAAACCCTTGCACACACGTCATCTCAGGGAATACTCGCATGAACCCTGAGATGATTCCCTGTTTTACAGTTGAGGCAACTGATACACAGCAAGGTTCAGCAATTATCAAGGTCACATGACTAATACACGGGACAAACCAAGGCTAAGGCTCAGACCTTGATTTAGTATCTCATGTTCCATTTCTTCCAGTCCCCTGTCCACAATGGTAAAGGGTTTCAAGCCTTGTTGTCCCCTAGACCTGGAGACAGCATTAAAGAGCTACACTTTGGGCTTTGATCATTCCAAGTAAAAAGGTCATGGGGACCTGCCTTCTTCTTTATGGTCTCTTTCTTTATTGTCCACTGATTCCTAGTGCCTTCAGCATGGGCCCTGGTGTGTATGGTAAAAGAGTGGAAAGGAAATATTTTATGAAAGCTGCTTTACAGGAGAGAGGGAGTTGGCTATGCCAGCTTCCTTGATGGTCCTTGTTTTTGTTTTTGTTCTTAATGCATTTGGTTGTTGCAGGGTCTCACTGCACAGCTTGGACTCATGATGATCCTCCTGTTTTCAGCCTCCCCAGCATTGTGATTACAGGCATGTGCCACTATGCCCGGACTCTGATCCACTCAGCCCACACTGAGGATAGGGCTGGGGTAGAAAGTGGTGCTGGAGATCAAACCTAGGTCCCTGCATTTGCCTAAGCTTGCCTAAGCGGGATCTTTAGACCTCTGAGCTATCTCATTCAGCCCTGGTGCTCCTTGTTTTGATGGGAACACTGTTTAGCTGAGCTCTCTCTGGTCTGCTACAGTGCAAGGAGGACTTTCTGCAGCTAGAGGCAGAGGCCGAGGTTTTGAGCATCAAAGGCCAACCACATCCTTCTTGGATGTAAGAAAACTTGCAGCCCATATGCCAAAAAGCACACCCAGCTCCCCAGGGGCCAAGGCAAAGGGCAGGCAGCCAGGAGAGAGTGGCTGCGCAGGTCAGGAGGGCAGCTAATCAGGTGAACAAATTCCCCAGGCGAGGTTCAGAGGGTCATGGGGAGATGTTTATCTTTGCAGCCTAGTGTGCTTCTAACCACTTGAAATTTTCCTAAAAACCCAGGAGAACAGTTGAAAAATCCCAGGTAATATGAAAATGAATAAAATCTTGGCAAACAGAGCCCAGTTTTTGAGCAAACAGCTGAAAAGGCAGGCAGGCAGGCAGAACAGTAGAGAGGAGAGTGCAAAAGAAGGCTTGTGGGTAGGAGGGGCTGGGGGAAGAGGGTCAGGTCAGGTTGTAGCTTTCATTGTTCTCTCCACAGGAGGTGCTCACTGCCACCCGTCATGCTAGGGGTGAGGAGGTCAATGCAAAGAAAACATTTTTCTGGACTTTGGAATGGATGAAGAGACTGGTAGAAAAGGCCTCATGGTCTGGTATTTTGCTACAGTGGAAGAGACTTTTGCATGGAGGGTGCATTCGCATGAGCCCTTAACCTTCCTACAAATTAGAGACCTGATTTCCAAACCTAGCTGTCACCATGTGACCTTGGGTATGACTTTACTTTTATGGGCCATAGTTTCCTTATTAACAAAATGAGAAGGCTGAAGTAGATGGCTTCAATAGATCTTTCAGCTCTGATGCTCTGTAGTTTCAATTTTACCTTCATTGAGAAAGACTTGGGTAGGTGTTAACCTGTTGCACTGTGCTGAAACCCTTTGGAAGCCTGTTCCTTGAGAGACACGTGTGGCACGGACCATGATGTGCAGTGCTTCCCTATGTGACCAGGAACCGGCAGAAAATACCTTGTTGGTTATTCTGAGTTAGATAAAGCTGGGACTGGATAAAGAGCTGCTTTCCTCTAACATGCTGAAGGTGGATTTAGAGGTTCTAATGTTCACGATGGTGGCAGTTTCTTTAGTGTCTATTCCATGCCCAGAGCTGCAGGAGCCATTTACCTTTATTAGCTCATTCATTTTTATACTAATGCTTTGAGCCAAGGGTTATTATTGTTCTTACATTTGGATGCAGCTCAGAGAGCCAGGTAGCTCGCCCATGCCCATGTAACTCAGGTTTCACCTAGATCTGAATGATGCAGGACCTACATCCTAACTACCATGCACATGGACTTCTATGAACCGTGACTCTAGGGAAAAGAATTGTGATAGAAGAAACCCTAGCGTCCTACTGCCCTGAATGGAGAGCATCTATTCCCCCAATGGAGCTGAGCGAGATGTACCAAGGGCTCTGCTCTCAGTGCTGCTGAGCCCTGCACACAGAAAGGCTGTCACCTCGTGCAGAACACACAACCATGGCCTTTCACTTGTTTGTTTTCAATGTTTTAATAAACTAGAAGGCAAGCAAGCTGTGCAGCAACCACAGTGCCGAGAAGGTAGGCAAGGATGTGCAAACAGGGTGCTGGGGCGGGAGGCCAGAGTGGTCTGCAGCAAGGGTACCTTGACCCAGAATGGGGCCTGGATCTGGCCTGGTCAGGAATCGGTGGGTGATGGCCCTTGGCCCTCAGATAGTTGTGCAGCTCCTCACCAAATATTCTAGGCCCCTGTGGAAATTTAAACTGACTGCCTATCAGGATGTTGGCATAAGTGGCAAATCTTGCTTCAGATAGAAGGTTGGGGAATGGGGAGTTGGGAAAATGCTCACCTCTGAGATACATAGTGATGTGTATTTTCTATGTGCTGCCGATGGCCCAGGTCCAGCCTGGCTCATAGAGATAAGTAAGGCAGCACAGTGAGTGACAACTTGGCTCCTTCGGGCAGACAGTCAACAAACACTGAGTGCCTACTGTGTGCAAGGCTTTCTTATAGGGGCAGGTTATAGAGATAAACCAAGTTAAGTCCTTGCCATCAGAGATTTTGTATTCTAAGTGGAGATGGAGGGATGAGCAAACAAGCAAATATAGAAATAAGGAAATGTTAGCTCTTGCTATATGTGGTGAAGAAGATAAAATAGGGGCCCTTGGGAGAGTGCCTGGGCAAGAAGGCTGTCTGAGGATGAAATGTTTGGACTGAAATTGATGGATAAGAAGGTGGCAGCCGTGTGTGGATAGAAGGAAAGAGCATCTAAGCAGAAGGAAAAGTGAGAGCAAGGCTTCTGAAAGAGGCCCAGAGTATGCCTGGGATTCAGTAGGCGAGAGGAAGGATAAAGAAAAAAGATGTTGGCAGGCAGGAAAGGACTCTAGAAGGCCACACACAGGCACTGGATCTTACCTGACTCACAGTGGGAAGCCACTGGAGAGCTATAAGGGAGGGACCTCAGCTGGCCGTGCCTCCAAAGCCACTCTGGCTACCCTGTAAGTCTAGGAGACCCCACAGGAGGCTCTCTCGGGTTGGTCTTGGCCGCAGCAGTGCAGGTAGAGCAACACTGTTGGATCTGGTTCACTGTGGGCATAGAAACAGAAGAAGCTGCTGATGTGTAGGATGTGGTTGAGGAAAAGGAAGGAACCAAGATCGATGAAAGGTTTTCAGCAACTGTGTGAAGAGTGTACTTTTTACTTAGGTGGGGGAAGGTTCGACAGGAGTGAGTTTATGGGTTGGAGGGGGAAATTAATCTGTTCTGAATATGTTAAGTCTAGGAAGCCTTTGAGACACTCCAATTGAGATGCTGAGTAGACAGTTGAATACAGATGTCTGTGCATCTGAGAAGAGTAACAGCGAGAGATGTCAATCCGAGAGGCCTGAGTGTGTGGAGGCATTTAAAGTTACAGGATAGATAAGATCGCAGGGGGAGGTGGAGGGAGGGAGACTGTACAAAAAGGAAGAGTATTTTTAGAAAATGCCAACAGGGGAGACTGAGAAGGAGTGCTAGTGAAGTAGGAGAAAAGTCAGATAAGCGAAGTATCAGAACCTGGAGAAGAAAGTGTTTTGCGAAGCAGCAATCGACTGGCTGTGCCAGCTGCTGCTGGAAAGCAGAGGAGGATAGAGCATCGCTGTTTGCTTTGGCATGATATGGTTACAAGTCATCTTGGTAATTGGTCATCAGTGCAGTGGTGGGTAATAAAGCCTGGTTGGAGTAGGTTATGGAAGGAAGGGGAGATGAGAGGGTGGGAATTGATGCTTCTTTCAACAGACTTTCTGGGATGGAAAGCTCTGAAAGAGGTAGACAATGGAACAAAAATGGGGCCAAGAGAGGGTTTACCTAAAGGAGGATTACCTGGAAGTTAGTTTGTGTGCCAAGGGGAGGGTTCAGTAAAGAGGAGGAAAAAAAACAATAATACAAGAAGAAATAAACAAGTTGGGAGCCAGTGAAAATAACGATCTCAGACAGGACCCAGGGCTCTTTTTCTGTTGTAGCTTGAGGTGTTGAGATGGCCAGAGTATCTTGGTCCTGAGGCAGATACAATAAAGAACTTATTGATGTGAAGATGAGGTAGTTGTCATCTCATAGAAATCTATTTTGTCTGTGAAATATACTGCAAGGTCATCGGCTGAGACTGAGGTAGCAAAGAAGGTGCTGGGGGCTTGAGAGAGAGGGAAGTCTGATAGCTTCCCCAGAGATGGGGAAATTGAATTTTTCAAGGAAGTGTAGTAGGGTTTTCTGACAGGATTGAGTGAGATTTGTGGTCATACTTGTTACGAGTCTAGTCAGCAAATTTGTGTCATTTTTCTCCAGTAGTGTTCAGTTGCTCTGGTCCAAGTCCTGAATACATGGGTAGGACACCAGGGCTGAAGTTCTGTACAGCTGGGGCAGTGGAAGAGTTCCAAGGTTATATTATTGGCAAGGGAGCAGTTAAAATGTTGTATTGTGCAGTTAGAGCTAGATGGGGAGGGGGGCACAGGGAATGACAGAGATGGATAGCACAAAAGTGATTTTAATGAAATGAGGTTAGAGAATGGTAGGCTCGCGTGGTAATGTAAAAGTAAGCTGGCTCCAAGGAGGCAGTGATGTTCAAAAAGTGGGAGGTTGGAAATCTGCAGTTTATAGACGATTCAGTCATCGGTGTGACAAGGTCTGGGAGAAAGCTATGAGTGGAGCAAAAGGTGATCCATAAATGAGAAGCCAGGGTGTTGGATGGATCATATTCAGGCCTCCAACAATGATGGCAGGAGTAATGGTGGGAGAGTTAGCAGTCCAGATGCTAACGTCATCCATCCATGAGGAGGAGCAAGCAGAAGTTTGGAAGAATGGCGTCATTATAAATGTAGGAGAAGTCATGAGGGCTGACAGTAAATGCTTCAAGGTAGTTAGGAGAAGAAAGAGAAATAGTTCAGGAATTATATAGTAGGGAGCAAGGAAGACACACACCTACGTCCATGTCCTGACACACATGGGATGCAGAAGACAGCAGCCACCCAAAAGGGCTTCAGAGGAGACACATTCTGTGGGGATTGCTGGGTTCCACTTAGAGCCAAAAGCAAAGGACCAAGATTTCCAGAAGGCCAGGGATGCAGGGAGCAGCGTGGGGTTGAGTATCTTTGCTGTGGTGCATAATCTGGGAGACTTAGCTCTGGATGGCAGTTTAGGAGAGTGAGAAGCAGCTGCATGATGGGGTCAGCCCTGAAGGAACAGTGGTCCGGAGCTAAGGGTACTGTATCAGGATGGCTGGTTCTGGCTTACGTTGGGGATGTGGGGCCTTCCATGGAAGGCTGTGGAAAAAAGGATGACTTACTGGAGTCAGTTTGGTGTGGTTAATAAAGAACTGGCTGACCCATCCCTTGAAGTATGTTAGCTGTTTGCAAGATTAGTCATATCGGGAGATTGTCAAAGAAAGAAAAGCATTGCAGACAGCCTGCAATCAACTCTTGGACTCTTCAGATGAAGAAACTGAGGCTCAGAGGGGTCAGATAACTTATCTAAAGTCATCAAAGTAGGACGTTTGATCCAGAACAGAGAGATACATGAATAGCTTGCTTGTACTGCTAGGCTATGGCTGTGGGGAAAGACTAAGACTCTTGGCGAAGTCAGCTCCTGGCTGAGCTGGGTGGACACTCTGGCTTGTCTGTTCTCCTCTGTGGTTGCCATGCTTTCTCCCAATAGGGACATGTATCTGGCTTGGAAGGACCATTAGAACCCGTGTCTGCTCCCTCTCTGTTCCACCCATGACTCTTTGGTGTCCTTTCGTATCTGGTTTTAAGCTCATGACTGTGGTTGTGGGCTTGCCTGTGAGAAGGTGACATGACCTCTGAAGTGCCAAGGGTGAGACTGTACCCTACAGACTGGCCTCTCAGACTGGCCCATGGGATTCCCTGGAGTGGCCTCAGCACTGCTCCCACCAAGGCCAACCTAGTTGAGGACATTAGACTTATACCTGGGCACGCACCAGCTCAGGGACAGGGTGGACTTGAGAGGTCTTTGGATTCCATTGCTTCACATTTCAAGTGAGGAAATGAGGTTGTGGGAATAGCAAAGTAGAGCTCTATCCAGGCTGCGAATGCATGGCCCAGAGCTCTTTGTGGCCTTTTTATTTATTTTACAGTGTCTACCAGAGAGCTCCCCCTGGATGTGGGGCCTGCTGAACACCTCCAGGTAGAACCAGGGAGAGCTGGCCCCAGCCTAGGCTGAGAGCAGGCACATGGGAAATCAGGATGCCCTTTGCCCTTCCGGCTAGAACACCAGTGAACGTGGCCTGATGAGCGGGCTCCTGCCTCTCAGCCCCTCTCTCCTTTCAGCCTGTGCAAGTGTTAAATACAGCATCAAATTAAGCAAAATTAAATACATTTCCATGCAGCATTTTTCTCTTGATGGAATCAAACAATGCAGTTGCCATAGCAACAGCCTCTTCTGAAAAGGTCACCTGCAAGAAACTGTGTTTTAGGTACAACTCAAGGAGATTATGGGGGGATTAACTCATTTTACACATATATGTTAAATATATATATTTTTTTCTTTAAAGGGACTGTTATGAAGGACTAATATCCAACTGAGCCAGAAGATACCCACAGAAAAAATTTTAAGTCCCTGATAAAGGATTTTTTTTTCTTTCTTTCCTTTTTTTTTTTTTAACCAGCATGCAGTGGGGTGATATCTGAAATGGCGACTTTGTGTTTTTACTTGGCTTTAATTAAACCTCAGTCAGGGCTGAGAAATGTGGTGAAGCGAGATAATTGCACTATTCCCAATGCAGTTTTTAAACTCCAGCTTTGATATGCACCTCGTGACAGCCTGAACCTGCACCCAGACTCCTGGGGCTGCTTGACGCTCAGCTTATAACCGCCCCTCTTAACCTGTGGGCATCTGGGAGACAGCCTTGAGTTTCTCCAGTGGGAAAGAGGGTGGGAGTAGTAAGGGTCCATCCGCACAGAGGCAAGGAGAGGCCGTATCTCCCCTAAAAAGTTCAGGTCTGGCATTGGGGACTTCACTGGACCTTCAGGAAAGGATGGGCATGTGCCCATTAGGTCAGAAGCAGAGGGATAGGTCTTTTGTAGCTGTTTTGTAACTTAGAGAGTATGTGGACTGTCTCAAGGAAACCTTTGGTAGATCCGAGTGAAAACAGGCTGCCTGGTGTCAATTCCTTTGTACGTGCCACGGCAACATGAAGAGTGATACATGTTTCTACTCACTGTCCTCCATACAGAGTGTGTGCGGAGACACCCATAGAGAACCTGCCTGTCTCACATACTTACACGACCTGCCCAGCCAGCCCGTAGTGGTCTAGGCAGGGCGGTTCTGCCAGAGCGGCTGATACCTTTGGGCCAGCCATACGAGGAGTTTGCCTGGCCCCTTCTTGTCCACCTCCTTGGTCATGCTTGCTTTCTAGAAGGGCACGGGGGGCAGGCCAGGAGGCCTAACATAGATTGGGAAAGAGGGAGCTGTACCCACTTCCTGGCTACTTGCTGGATAGCTTCTCTGGATATCAATCTTCATCTAGAGACAACCTAGAGCTGTGAGGCAAGTACTGACAGCCATGGGCTCTCCAGGGTCTCAAGTGGCTCAGTTTCCCCTAGAGTTCACGGCCATGCTAGAGCCATGGCTCCTTCTCAGCCTAGAGGACTCTGTGACCAGCACTTGCTCAGAATGGTAGCAGGAGGAAAGGGGTTGAAATCTTGGGGGACATACATGTGATTCAGCCATGTAAGACCCCAGGCATGTGTAGAACAGCTCCACTTTATACAAATACTCTCAGAAATATTCAGTCAACATCGTTCTGATGGCTGACCCACCAAGACTTAGAACTGCTTTCTCTTTGTGTCCCAGACTCTAGTCCCTTCTCTTGATTGACCCTAGTGCTAGACAAGGCAGGCTCATGTGGTGTACTTAATTACATGAGAGCTTGAGAGATAGGCAGATCTGGATTTGAGTTCTGGCTGGGCACTAACCAGTTGAATCCCTCTTTCCTTATCTATCAGGCGGAAAATACGAGCTACTGTCTTAAATCATAGGTCCTTAAAGTGTCGTTCTGAAGATTAAATGAAATGACCTGAGGGAAAGTGGCTGGATAACACAGTTGCTCAATGGATATTTGTTGACTATTCTAGGAACATGACTTTTGTACAAAACAAACCATGTGTTTCCTTTCCTGTGAAATCCAGCCTTCCAGCCTGGGGACCACTGCAGAGATTAAAGAAGAAACAGCAATTTCTGTCTCTAATCCCCTAATACAATCACTAGAGGTTTTCTTGAACTCTTAAGAAAGGCAAATCTACAGTTATTCAGGGAAGAATTTTATTTTTAGTGCAACACAGCCCTTTGAACTCACTCAGATGCACCCTTAAAGCAAGATTCAGACTAGATGGATCTTACTAAACACCACTGCCTCAAGGAGAGAATTCGCAGCCTTTGGGTGACCCAAAGCCTGTTGTTTCTCCATCTGGGACAGGCTGGAGCTGCCTCACTGTGATAGTGGTATTGTCCTGGTTGCTTGATTGATTGTCCGGTCCTGGGTTCCACAGCTGAGCTTGTCAAATGAGATCTCCTAGGTCACTTCAGAAGGTATTTGGCACTTAAACGCTTTCTGCCCACTTTCAGCCAAGTGGTGTAGTGTGTGGCCTTGGAAACAGAGAAAACTGGGCTTGGAGCCCACTTCTACCAACTTTTAGCAGTGTGAGTTTGAGTTAGCTATATCCTACAGAGAGTCTCAGTTCTTGATCTGTAAAATGGGAATGTGTTTCTCATCTCAGAGTATCAATGCTGGGTATAAATGGGGTGATGTTTGTAAAATGCTCCACACTTTCACTGACACATCATAGCCTCAGTCTGTAGCAGTATATGGCAGGCATCAGAACCACTTGGAAGGCTTGCTTTTCTGTTTTCTTATTTTTATTTTTATTTTTTGGTGGGAACCGGGGATTGAACTCAGGCCCCTGTGCTTGCCAGGGGAGCACTTATTCCACTGAGCCATCTCCCTGGTCCTTTTCTGTTTTTCATGTTCAGTACTGAGGATCAAATCGAGAGCCTTTGCCCTGGACTACAGCCCTACCCTTTATATTTTTAAAAATTTTTGGAGGTAAGATCTCACTGAGTCACGCAAACTTGGCTCAAACTTGTGATTCCTCCTGTCTCAGCCTCGTTGAGTGGTGGGATTACAGATATGCCTCTCTGCCCAGGGTGGGGAGTTTCATGAAGTATAAACTGCTGGTTACTGATTCAAGAAGTATGAGACCGGGCCTAAAACAATGCATTTCAGACAAGGTGATGCAACAGGGTCAGGGCCACACTCTGCAAAGCTCAGTCCTCTGTAATCAAGTGAGAGAAATGACCATTCCATTTGAGCTTTGTAGGTATCCAGCTTTGTTTCTGAAGGGTTGCAGTGGATTTAAAGGACTGAAATTCAGGCTATTCCTGTCCAGGAGAGTTTTCTGCAGTGATAGAAATATTCCATACTTCTGCTAGTCAGTTTGGTAGTCATAAAGCTAGTACAACCGAAGACCTGAATTTTACATCTAAACTTAAACAGCCACGTGCAGCTAATGCCTACTGTCTCAGTTACTTCTCACTCATTGCTGGGACAAAATACCCCATATCTCAAGTTAAGGAAGGAAAGGTTTATTTAGCTCACAGTTTCTGGAGGTTTCAGTCAATACTAGGCTGGCTCCTAGGCAGAGTGGCACATGGCAGAGGGCAGCAGTTCATGGTGGCAGAAAACAGAAAAACAGCAAGAGCAAAAAGGCAGGAGCAGTGGCAGCAGCAGCAGCAGTAGTAGCAGAGAAAAAGCCTTTCTCCCTTCCTTATACTGCGTTCGGGCAACCTGGCGGGGGTAGCACTCGTGTGCTGATCCCAGCATTGGACCATGAATTAATCACAAACTCTAGAAGCCACCCCAGTGACTGCATGAGGCTTTGCAGGGACAACTAGACACAAACCTTAACAACTTTCATATCAAGCAGTGCAGAATAGAGGAATCTCGTGGGCATAACTTAGTGAAGGTGTATCCATTAATCAGGAAAATGAATGGGTAAGGGAATGAAGTCAGTTGGGGTCAAGGCAGAACCCTGCTTCCACCTGCTCCCTCTGTGTGTTTTCTCTACCTAAGGACCTTCTCTGGGAACTGTAGGGGCTAAGTAACGAAGCTCCACCTTTTTCTGCTATACCTGGATATCAAGGTGTACTTCTCAATGGAAGAAACAGGAACAATTAACATACAAAAAAACAGGGTTTGGTCACCAGGTGGAACAAATAGTGATAGACCTCTTGAAGGCCGTGGTGTCTCTTCTCAAAGGACATGCACCAGGGGTATCACCTACTGTTTCAGGGACAGAATAAAATAAAGGCATTTTCTGTGAGGTAGTAGGAATCAGAAAATAGTGTGATCTGCTCAGGGTTACTGGATAGATCAGTGAAAAGGAAGACCTGATGTGACCCCAGGTAAGAGAGTAGTGCTAATCCCAAGGAGAGGAACTAATTCCTCATTCTGGTGGAGAATAGGAAAGAAGAGAGTGGTATCTTGTAAGGAGGGAGAGGTGTTTATGAGAGGGAAACTGAGACAGTCTTGTTATACCAGAGTCACTCTGACAGTATTTGCCCTAAAATCTCTCATCTCAAGCAGTGTCTAATCTACTTGGGAAGGTGACATAACATGACGTTCAAAATCACTGGTTCTGAGAGTTACAAACGTGTCAACTGCCACTTAGGAGTGGTAGGACCTTAGACAAATTATGTGAATCTCTAGCCTTGGTCTTTTGATCTGTACATGGGAATAATAGTAGTACACACTTCTAGGGTTGCCTTAAGAATTGAATGAGACTGTACATCTCAAGAGCTTTACATAGCACCTAGCACATAGCAAGGGCTCTTTCGTCTTTAGTTGGCTATTACTATTATGCTACCTACACTGACCTCCCTCCTAGTTTCTGCAGCAAGTTCCACCCTTGGTTGTCACCTGTAGGCAGCTGGAGGGCTCAGACTAGGAGTCCCTCCCAAGTGTGTCTTATTCCGGGCCCCTCACAGGGGCAGAGGTGACCTCTCTGCCTATTGCCTGCTGGGGGTGTGCCTCTGTTCCACAACAGCCATGTGGGATTGCGGTGTTTGATGGCACCAAGACTCAAGAAATAACATCCCCCAGAAAACCAACTTACGCCTGGCCTGATTTAGTACAGAGAAAATGACAGCTGCTGTGCTCGGCTGGCTTCCACCCAGCAGAAGGCTATTTTTTGCAAATAAAATGGTAAGTTGCTAATCAGAAAGATAAATTAAGAAGCATTAAGATAATGATGGTCTAATCACCGTCCACACAGAGAATTGCTAGAGAGAATATCCAGGCTACTGAGTGCTGGAGCACATTTGGTGATTATTTGTATTATGAAGGGAGTGATGGATTCCAGGCCTGGAATCAATCTAGTTCAGGAAACCCACAAGACCAGCCTCCACCAGGGACTTCTGGAGGTCATCTACTCCCCTGCCAGCTTCCACTTCCAAGCTCTGGATGTCCTCCCACGAGCCATTCTTCATCTCAGGCTGTTTCACTACTCAGGTGCCCCATCTCCTCTAGGGCGCCTCTTGGTCCAGCTGTTTAGGTGTCCAACATACTTTTGCTTGGGACTGACTTGAAAGGAAGTACTCTAGTTTAAGAGTAATAGAAGGGCCCTCATGTGGGAGTGAACCAGCTATGGATGATAAGCAGAGAATGGAATCTGGCTCTTCGCTTCCCCTTCCATGGGCTGGTGGGCAGATCTGCAGACCCGTGGGGTAATAGGGTCTGGAGCCATCAAGACCGTGGAGACTCACTCTTACTGAGGACTCAAGGCTTAGGTATGGTAGTTGGAGTGCTGTCTCAGATAGAAGCAAGATAAAGCCTTCCTCATGCTCACCTGCCTTGAAAGGTGCTCTAAGGCTAAACTGAGGTGGGATGCTGTGAAATCACACCCCGAACTTCCTGTTCCCTCAGAGCATCAGTGGGTGCTAGAAATGGAACTGAACAGAGAAGGGCATTCTGCCCACTATTGTCTTAAGGGTATTTCCATCAGACCTGAAGGAAATAGTGTGCAATACTGTGCTACTGCGTATCTCTTCCCCACTTTGTGCCCCATAACACCATGTTGGTGGTTTGAGTTTGGCCATGGTGAGCATATTCTTCCAGAGAGCTAGTTGTTCATTATTTATCAGCATACCACTGTCTGCTTTGCTCCCTAAGAAAGAACCCTAGCCTGGAGCTGGGCCCACAGTGCGTGTTTGCCTTATGATGGACATCCGTGAAGAGGAGTGGAGAGGGAAGGCTCGATAAAGACCTGATGTGGGGCCAGGCCACTGGTGCCTAAGGAGGTTAGACACAGTGGCCAGAAATCTGAGAGCCTCACAAATTTGAATTGCTCAACGCCTGCTTTTTTTTATGGCTGGCTCAGCCCACCCTGGGGACAGGGCTGGCATGGCTTGTGGTGCCAGGGATTGAACCCTGGTTGCTATGCACTTCCCTAAGCTTGTGTAAGTAGGCACTTAAGACCGCTGAGCTATCTCACTGGTCCCAACACCTGCATTTTGAAAACCTCAAATCATATTTTAAAGCTATAAAGGTGGTGAAGACTATATTTAAGGCTTCTTTTGGAACATACAGAGTCCCTACAGCCCAGAGTAAAAGTGGATTTTTACCCACTTTTTTTCAAAGCCAGTTTTGCCAGCATATGTGCATGTATTGAGCCTGATTTAATAGTGGACGCTCTGCTCTGGCCTCCACCCACCCCCCTGGCTGTCCATGAGGCTGTGGGGAGAAAGCTGTGTGGAGAATGGGTGCTGAGCGCCTTCTCCCTACTCCTAGGCTTATTCCACCCACGTGGACCATGCTAGATACCCCAGCTTTGCACTGCTGAGCTGGGTTGAGCAATAGCCGGGCAGTGCTTCCCATTTTTCTCTTTGTTCCCTTCCCCATAGCTCCTTGGTCATCTGGCCTTGGGTTCTGACTGTAGGGACATCTGCAGCCATATAGCTTGGCCTGTCCTGTTCCAGGCTGACCTTGTTATTTGGCCACAGCCTCCCAGGGACAACTTGGTCAGAACATGTGGGAAGGACATTTCGTGCTGTCAGTGCACAGACTGGGCACAGCCAGGCTCTTCTGGCCTTGTCCCAGGAGTTTGGGTGTTGCTGCTGCTTTCGTCCTGGAACACACACACGTGTGTGTGTGGGGGGTGTGAGCGCCTCTTGGGAAAGCACTTCTGATTCCCTTCAGTCTGGAGCTGGCCCCCACCAAAGAGGCCATCTTTGTTGTTGACCTAGCTCTCCTTTAGGCATGTGGTTTTAGTAATCTTACCGCATTAATCTTCATGAGGCCTGTATTTTATTATCCCATTTTATAGATGAGAAAACAAGGGCATAAAGAGGTTCAGGAGCTGCCCGAGGTCATGTGACTAAGGCGTCAGCTTCAGGGCCATCTGACTTCTGAGCGCAGGCCCAGTCGGACTCCGTGGCCCTGCTGGGAAGCAGCAGGACCTGGGGAGGATTCAGTGTGGGTGCAACATAGGTGGTCCCTCTGCAGGGCACCACAACCCCACCAGCCTGCTTAGCAAGTGTGACAATGGTAGGGTGACTCACCGAATCCCAACGCCTTGTGCAAAGCCACTGGGACTATAGCCTGAGCAGAGTGACATTAGCAGTCAGACCCTCCGGGGCCTTGATGGGCAGAGCCTGACTTTTCCAGTCCATGTCTGGAGGGAAGAAGGGGTGCCCAGGGACTGACCATTTCCCCTTCATTTTTAGTCTGTGGCAGTCATTCTCTCCTGACTCCCTCTAAAACCAGGCAGACCCTGGAGCAACATGTGGCTTTGAGCTAGTTCCCAGCTGTTTGGGTAGGGGAGCAGGAAGCCTGGAAATTCCTAAAGGCTCAGTCTTCTGGGGAACAAATGACTCCTCTTCCTCCCAGGCCTCCTCGACAGCTGCTGAGCTACAGAATTTATCGAAGCCCTTCACGCTCTGTGACAGACTGCTAACGAAAGGGAGCCCGGCTTCTGCGCCTGGCTCCTTTAGTCTCTTATTTGTTGGGGGATTCTAGCCCCAAGAGGAGACAAGTGACTGGAAGCAGGAGGGCCCCACCGAGCCCTGCAGCCTGTCAGCAGGGCTTGGCTAGAAAGGGCCCCCGCCAGGGCCACCCAGGGGGCTATTCCCAGCTCCAAGTACCTGCAGAGGATGTGAAACATGCCCCGGGATTAATGGGAACCAGATGGGCTAGGCAGCCCCTCCACCTGGCCTCCTGCACAGAGCCGCTGGAGTTCTGACCTGGTGGAGAAGCTTTCCTCAGGAGCCGTCCCATCCTGTTTTATGTCCCAGGCCACATGTCCAGGAATATAAACCAGGAGGCCTGGTACCTCTTTATCCAGATGAAAAAGATGAGGAAGTGAAGCAGGACCTGCGAGGTTGTCCAGGGCCAGGCAGCGGCTGCCATCGCAGGCTGCATGGGAGAACCAAGAGGAGGCTTTGAAAGCTACCTAGACTTGTGCCCTACCCTACCTAGGTCACTAACTACATAAAAATCTCTTGGAAAGAGGGTTAGGCCCTGTTTGAAAAGCTTCCCGGTGTTCTAATGTGCTGCCCTGGCTGAGAACTGCTAGATTCTTCATTTATAAGCACTTCTGATTGACGAACCAGTCACCCCAAGGTCAGCCGGTGAGGATCAGGGACTGTGTCCGACCCCAGCTAAGAGTTTGCTCTCCCAGGCCATGATAGTGGTTTTTCCCCTGGCCCCACAACCCACTGGCCCTTTGGAGGGCCCATGAAGTTGTCCTTTGCCTTCTGCTTGGCCTATTTTACTTGCTGATTCACATCCCCTCCCTGCCTTTTTTTTTTTTTTTTTGTACTTTTTAGGGAAGGTTCTACAGGGTGTTCAGGATTTCACTACTAGATTGGACTGGTACTGTTTACAGCCTCCCAAGAGCTAGGATTACAGGAGTGTCCCATCACGCCCAGTCTCAATTGCCTTCTCAGCATAGCCCAGGGGTGGGGATCAAACCCCTAGCCCCTGGGCCAGCTTGCAGGTGCTTTAATCCCTTTAGTCCCCTGGCCCTCCTCTCACCTCTCTTCCCTTCCCCTCCCCTCCCCTCCTTAAAGCAGACACACAAGCAGTGCCCCTGAAAAGGATCCTCCAAGATCTCATGATCTGGCTGGGTTGTGCCTTGTTACTAAAACCTTGATTGGCACAATCAATTGCAAACTTTTACTTTTAATGGTCATCTTGCTTTTGAGGAACAGCAAGATTGCATATGTTGTCTGATCCAGTGAATTAGGTGAATGAGGACATACCATAATTTTTTAAAAAATCATTTATTTATTTAGTATAGGATCTCACTATGCAGTGGGGACTCATAGTGGTCCTCCTCTTTCAGCTTGCCCAGCTCTGGGGTTACAGGTGTGCACCACTACACCCAGTTTCTGTGGCAAGCACGGCATGCCTGAGGTTCTTGGACCAGCACGGTATGTGGTACTAGGAACTGAACCTGGGATCTTGCACTTGCCAAGGTGCTTAGACCACCAAGCTGTCTCTGCAGCACATAATGTTTTTATTTGATCAAAATTGGCATGAAAGGGGCTGGGGAGATAACTGAGTAGAATAAGCTCTTGCCTGGCAAGCGCAGGGTCCTGAGTTCAGTCCCTACCTAGTACCACACACAAAAAAGGAAATGGGCATGATTGATTTGAATTGATTGACAATATTGAGGCTTCCATGACAGTGCCACCAAAGACACCTATGAAGGAAGACTCCACAACTGTCTCAGAAAGTGATAAGAATGATGTTCTAAGTGTATTCAAAGTGAGGAATTTTTTCTAAGGCAGTGTCTTTTACTGTAGTTAAAAACTTTAATGGAAACATTCACTATATATATATTTTTAATCACACTTCAGTCTATTTAATACATAAAGCCATTTCCATATTTTCCCATTTCGTAGAGGAACAAACTGAGGCTTTCTTTCCAGCCTTGAGCTTTCAGGGTCAGAGTCAGTGCGCTCTTAAGGGGGTGGATCAGATGCAGTGCAGCTGGGGGCAGGGGACAAAGGAGGGGGGCAGGAGGGGGATGAGGGTTAGGGGGATGGAGGCGGGCCAGAGGACTAGCACCTTAAGTCTCCTTCCTAAAACAACTGCTGCTCCCCACTAGAAAGTCACCATCGCTCATTAAATGTGTGAGCACCTTCACGGGCAGCCTCTGCCGTCTGCATGCTTTATCCTTTGCCCAATAACCATTAATCAGCCTGGAGCAGCAGCAGCACAGGCCCTGCGAGGGCTAGGTCTTGCCTGGCAACCACAATCTGTTCCTATTTCATCTAAAAACATAAAATGGACAGGATGTTGTGTTGCTCTCCTATCCCCCACCCCCGCATGAAAGAGTGAAGGATCGGCGCTCTCTCCCCTCCCCCACCCCCACCTCTTGATGAAAAATTAACCAGCTGTGCAGAGCGAATGAATCCCTGAAGGGGAGTGAGGTCTCTGATGTGAGCTGAGCTGGGTTCTGGGAGCTCCAAAATCCTCGCGGTCATTAATTCTCCAGCCCCTGGATCCTTGGCGCGGCCTCGGACAGGTGTGTGCGGGATGCTAATTGGCCACTCCTCCCGCAGCCAGCTGCGCCCAGCAACTGGTGGGGCCCAGACAGCCCTGGTCGGGCTTTTGATGTGATGTGAGTCCCTGCACGCTCTGGGGGAATGCAGTGGCTTGGAGCACAGTTCTCATTTGCCTCAGTCTCCTCTGTGGGTTTCCCGAAGACAGAGGCTGGGGCTTATTTGCATATGAACCCCAGGCCCTAATAGAGACTGACACATAGCAGTGGCTGTACTAAATGAATGAATAAATGAATAAATGAGTGAATGAGGCTTGGCGATGAGCCAGAGGCCACTCCACAGGCTCCTCTCAGTCCTTGGGACCCCGTTCATTCATCATCCACTCATTCATAGTTGGTCAGTAAACATTCATTAGGCAGCCTGGTTAATTCAGTCTTTATTCTCACTCATACATTCACTCAACAAGCACCTGGTACTGGCCTTACCTCAAAGCAGTAATACTAAGATAAGATGCTCATTCTCATTCCTCAAGATACTCACTGTGTGGTGGGGGGAATGGGTCACCAGCCCAAATGCAACAAGAGCAGCCTTAAGAGTAAATCCCTGGGGCACTGTAGGAACAGAAGAGAACACACAAGTCCACTGAGCGGACAGAATGGGGGACAGTGTAGAAGGGTGACACAGTAATGTCTCAGCTAGAGCCAGAAGGGTGACAACACAGTTCTGGCTCTGGCTCTGGCAGGATGGCACAGCAGAAGGGACAGAGACAGCACCGTGACACTTAGATCAGGTGCCACTGGCTCTCTGTGAGAGCACATAGGTTCGCTGGCGCCAAAATGTGGATTACAGGGGACCTGGCTGAGCTCCCTGGGGAGCAGCGGGGCGGGAGCAGGCCAAAAATGCTTCTTCTGGCAGCCTTGGCTCTGGACTGGTTCTCTTTCTCTGCACTCTGAGCCCTGAACGTGCTGCGAGGCCTCCCAGGACCAAGGTCCGTGGACATTTGTCTACCGGGCTGAGCCTATTAAATCTTAGGCTTGCCATGGTGGAAAACCATCTGATGACTCCTCAAAGAAACTAGCCTAGCATCGCCGTTTGTACTAGCCATTCCACTCCTGCATGTAAACCCAGAAGAACTGAAAGAGACTCAAACACCTATCTGTGCACCCGTATTCAGAGCGGCATTATTCACAATAGCTACAAAGTAGAAATGACCTAAGCGTTCACCAGCTGATGAATGGATAAATGATGAAATATTTTTCCACCATAAAAAAATTGAAGTTCTGATACGTGCTACAGCATGGATAAGCACCTTGCAGAGAGAAATAAAGCAGACCAAAAAGGACAAATATTGTATGATTCACTTTATGAAATATCTAGTGTAGGAGAATTCATCAAGCAGGAAGTAAATTAGAATTTCCAAAGGTGGGGGAATACTGCTCTAAAAGGTACAGAGCTCTGGTTTGGGGTAATGAAAATGTTTTTAAGTTAAGCTTGTATAACAATGTGAATGTAATTGTGGCACTGAACTGTACACTTAAAAAGTGGTTAAAACGGCATATTTTAGTTATAGATGTTGCCGCAATTTACAGAATCCTCAGCTGGCTTTTGCAGGCAACCCAGCAGTCAATACTTTATCTGATGGCCCTCTTCGGCCCACCTCCCTGGCAGGCTTTGCTTCCCCCTCAGGACTCCTCTCAGCACTGACTTCTGCCAGGCGGGTGTGTTTCATTTTTGTTTTTATTTCCTGCATCTGCATCTGCTACCACCAGAATCTATTATTGCTCTCTGGGGCTTGTGCCCCTGACAGCGATTATTTGTACATGTAAATCAGAGAGCCAGGGATGAAGCTTTAATGACAGGCTCTTTGGAGGTGGCAGTGGCAACAGCAGGAGCTGAGTGAGTGCTGCTCCCCACTGGGCCCCCTTTGGTCCTGAACTCAGGGGCCTATCGGGTGAGGGTGTTGACTTCAGCCTGTTCAGGCTCATGGACCGCTTTCTGGTGGTGTTGTTGGTTCTGAATTCAGGGGACACTGGGTCTGCGTCCTTTCCAGATGGAATTAGGTATGAATCCTCAGCTCTGAGTGCTGGTATTCAGTGGTGCTCCAGTCAGGGCTGGCGGCACTTAGCCTGTGTGGGACAGCAGAAAGCCTTCATTCATGAGGTGCAGGGCAGCAGCCTCTTTTTTTCTCTCTTCCTTTTGTTGCCTGCTGGGGTTTTGGTTTCTCTTGGACCAAGTCCACAAAATACATATTCCTGAGACGTGTTTATCTTAAAAAAGAGGAAGCGTATCAGTTCAAGATTGGGGACACTGGAATGGAAGTGTAGCTCAGTGGCAGAGCATGGAGTTTGTGTGCGTTGAGTGCTAGGTTTGATCTGCACCAACACACATACACACACACACACACACACACACACACACACACACACACACACGGCTGAGACACATCAGTTCCACATTCCTGATGTGCATGGTCCAGGGGAGGTTGAAGGTGAACCATAACCAAGTGGTAGAAAAGAGAGTCCCTTGATTTGATCTTTTGGAGTGAAAGGAGCGCACATATCCCAGGCCACCTCAGCTTGTTTACAGGCCAACAAGAAAGCATAACATGCAGAGCACTGCTGTAGCATATACTGCCATTTATGTTAAAAACACAGATTTTTACACTTGCATTGACTGTCCCTGGGAAGTAGACATACAAAGAAAAACAGTAATTGCCTCTTGGAAAGAGGTGGGGGAATGAAGGATTCAGAGTCAGAAGAGAAATAAGTATATCGTGTATATATGTATGTGTATGTATAATTTTCTTACATACACACTATCTCTATACACACACACAATTTCATAATGCATAAAATTCTGTACCATGTGCATTTAGCTACCTAATCACAAAAACACATTTTCCTGGCCTAACCTCATGTGTGGAAAGTGGGGAGGTGGCTTGCTAGGTGAGTGACATTTAGTACTTGTTCCCTTCCTTCTGGTTTCTCTCAGGGAGCGTTTCTCAGAAGGAGATTGGAGAAGTAGAGAGGGTCTGTCCCTGTTACCTTTCGTCTTATTTTCCCTAACATTGATTAAAGGAAGGGAAAAACTCTGGATGTTTCAGGATGTTTTGAGCAGTGAAAAACTGTGTCTGGACAGAAGCTGCCTCCTCGCTGAACTCTTTAGTTCACTGCCACTAATGTTATAATAATATTTTTCTTAAATCACAGAGCTTCCTAACCTCCCTATTCTACCTATGTTGTAATTTCAGACAATTATTTCTATGTTCACTAGAGGAAATTAACACATTAAATACAAATATAGATGATTCCTGCTTGAAATTTCTTTGAGTATTCTTGCTAAAGAACTAGTTGTTTTCCTATTTCACTCTATGAATATTTATGAACATCTCTGGACCGACCAGTGAACTGTGGCCTAAGACAAACCTCTGGTCCTTTGTATGCTTGTCTCTTTGTTTATACTTTTGAGACTGACCCCCCATGTTGCCCAAGTTGGTCTCTTAACTCTGGGCTCAAGGGACCCTTCTGCCTCAGCCTCCCTAGTACTGTTGCTGGGATGGCATGTGCTGAGACAGGGAAGATGTGGGCTTGAAACTAGCAAAGGCCTGAGCATCCTGCCCTGGTGTGCTGCTCACCAGCCCTGTGACTTCCAAGATGTCACACTTACCCAGAGTCTCAGATGGAGGCTTAAGAGTCAGATGTACACATAGCTCAGAGCAGTGTGTGTATGCATCTATGCATATGTGGGCATGTGTGCATGTGTGCGGGCATGCGGGCATGTGTGCATGCATGCATGTATGAGTGTTTGTGTTTGTGTGTGTGTGTGTGTGTGTGTGTGTGTGTACAGTTTTCAGAGGCAGCAGAGCAAAGACTCAGGAATGGCCTTTGTCAGATTCCAGCCTAAAGACCACAGTCGGAGAAGGGTGAAGCCAAGACAGTGGGAGGGAGTCATAGTCACACAGTATCCTAGAGTCAGAGGCCACAGGGAGTTACAGGAAATTGAGACCTGAAACAGGCTCGCAGGACCTACAAGCAAATGGCTGAGAATAATGATGGCTTCAGATCCTCCCCAATGTGAGCTACCTCTTTCCAAAAGTCTACTTGTTACTTTTTCCTCTCTCCCTTGTCCTTTCTGAGAGAGACACTCTGTAGCCCCCACTATCCTCAAGCTCCAGACACTCCTGCCTCAGCTTCCTGGATGCTCAAATTGTAGACAGGGGCCTCCCCATCTGGTCTGTCTTTTTTTTTTTTTAATTAATTTTATTGAGAAACAAATAGCAATGAGACAGTTTCAAAACCGATTAGTAGGACAGTTTCAATAATTAACACATTGCATATTGATGTCTTTGTAGTAGTTATTCATAGTACAAAATGCAGACACAATATCCAGTCCAAACACTATTAATACAAATCTTTCTTCTCATTGAATTAAGAGAAAGTAGCTGTATATCTGTTCTATTTTGTATATACAGATACAAATGATCCTTTGTCAGTATGAGCCATGTGGATGAGTCACAGCCATTGCTTGACCAATTTGCTCTGTGTGACAGCCTGAGAGAATGTTTTCTCTCCATGTGACTCTCCTTAGGCACATTCTACATCGTATATCACTTTCCTCTGTGGTCCCATTAAAACAAGTCATAGGACTATCTTGCTACAATGCAGTACATGGTTAGATTTCTAAATTTCGGTGTAAAAATATGTAATCGTTTATTTCTATTTTTTAAATATTATTATTATTATTTTTTTTTTGCTTCATGTTCTGTAGGGATTTAAAGTTTAACATATAAACACTTGATGGAAATACCTGTTCCATTTTATGTCTAAGATGTTTGACGTTCAGACAGATAGTGAGGATAAGCTCAATTACCTATATTATAGGGTAATAATATCATTAAGCTTCTCTTCTAAGTTTTCAGGTCAAAAATTAGACAAAAAAAAAAAAAAAAAAAGGCTGCAAGGATAGCCAACATCTGGCCCTAGCCTTTCAAGGTCAGTGAGGACTCAGGACATAGGAGAACCCGGACTGTAGCATCTTGTAACTCAGCCCTTCTTCTTGTATTCCTTCTCTTGTGTTCGTGGGTTTGGGTGCGGGGGATTGAACCTGGGACCCTGCATCTACGGGCGAGTGCTCTGCTGCTGAGCTATGTCCCCTGTTCCACCCTCCTCCTCTGGAGTCCTTGGCACCTGGCTTCTGTTCAGTGCATTCTCATAGATGACTGTCTTCTGTTTATCCCTCATTATGTGCCATGGGCAGCTCTCCCTGCCCAGTACGTTGAAAAGCTCTCTGAGAATGTTCTTTTGTTCCCTGCACCCTTGTGCCAATTAGCTCAGAAGGCAGCCTTACCCATCTCTGTAAAGGGCAAATCCACACTTTGGTTGCTCCGGTCACATCCTCCTGGATCATCTGGACTCCTCTCTTCTCCCCACTCTCATACTCGTCTTCAAAAGCCCTGTGAGTCCTGATTTCTCCCCACCCCCTGCTCCCACCCCTGCCCAAGCAGCTTGCTCCTGCCTGGATTTCCACAGCAGCCTCCTAACCTCTCACCCTTCTCCCACCCTTCCTCCTTCCAGTCTGTGCTCATGCTGACTGCCCCAGCCTTCATTTAAAATGACAATCAGATCTTGTCACTGGCTGTTCAGAGGCCCCTGAGGGCTTCTCCTCTCATTCAGAGAGAACATTCTCGGAGACTTCCCTGTGGCCCGCTGGCCCTCACTGATCTGGATTTCTGTCCGAGGTGCCAATCTCCTGCTTGCTCTGCTCTAGCCATGCTGGCCTCCTTGCGGCATCCCGGCACGTGACCCTGCCATAGATGCGCTTCCTCCAGGTCGTCTATTTGCCATGCTGCTCAATTGCCATCTCACCAACAAGACTCTAATGGCATCATAGAGAACAGCAGGCCTGTCCCCTGCCCTGACTTATTTTTCTCCATGGCTTTCTCTGTATCTATGCATTTCTTTATTATCTATCTCAACCAATTAGAAGTGTGTCTTGTGAGGTAAAAACACACCAGGAGTTTGCTTACACTTTGAATTTGGTGCCTAGGACAGTGCCTGGCATATGTGGGTGATTAATCAACATGAGCTGAATGAAAGAAAAGAGAAGCTCACATTTACAAGGTGTTTATTATGTGCTAAGTTGTGCTTGAAACATTTGCACGGATGTTTTATCATTTAGTCCTCACAACAGTCCTTGAAGCACAGTGGTCCTCAGCATCTGTGGGGGGACTGGTTCCAGGACCTTTCTCCAGTACCACAGTCTGTGGGTGCTCGCGTTCCTTGTGTAAAGTAGTGTAGTGTTTGCATGGAAACGACAGTCTTCCGGCGTATCTGGAATGAATTCCAGATCGCTTGTAATACCTAATGCGATGATAGTGCTCTGTAAAGAGTTTTATGCCCTGTGCTTTAGAGAATAAAGGCAGGAAAAAGAAATCACGTCTAAGGCCACTCCTTCATGTTAAAGACAAATGTATTATGTCCTACTGCATGAAGCTATTTCCTGCCCTTTAAAAAGCCATGTCCTTTGCCAGGTGCACTCTCCTCTTACTCCACCTGTTATTTGTTGAAGTTCAGCCTGCAGTCCATTCCTTCCCAGCTTGAACTTCATGCCATCTCACCACACCACCTTCCTAGAGCAGTTGGGTGTCACTTTCCCATGATCCCCTGCAGACCAGAGCACTTCTGAGTCTCAGTCACCTTTGAGCCCTTGGAACTTATCACAGGACATTTGATTGTTAAATAGTACCGAGTTTATGTTAGAAGGGAGAAGGCTTTCTGGGCCTACAGAGCCCTGCGCACAGTGAGAGTATTTGGGGCACTGTTCATCAGGCAGGCTGGATAAGCTGCAGCTATTCAGGCCCCTGGGTTGAGGATAAGCTAAGAAAACAGGCGGGGGTACACCTGGGGCAGTGGAGAAGCAAAGCATCCTGCCAAATGCCTGTGGGCCTCTTGTTCAAGTCTCCAGGGCTGGAGGACATGGGGAGGGACCCTGGGGGCCATAGATTGATCCTGGAGTTGTGAGCACATTGCTGCTCCATTTCTTACACATCTGGGCTGGCCTGTCCATCTGGCTGCTGTGCATCTGAATCTAACGGTCTTCTTAAAAACCAAACTAAGCTCCAAAGCAACAGCTGGAAGGGCTAGAGTGAGAAGAGCTCAGCCACTGACTCCTTCCCTGTGTGCTCCCAGTGCCTGGGCCATGTACAGGGAGGTCTCCAGGCCTGGAGTTTGGAGTGGCTGGAAGGGTAGAAAAGTATGGAGTACTGATTAAACATTTTGGGTCAGTGGGTGGATG